>JAQGBJ010001269.1:0-24682 GCA_034698345.1 Sphaeridia pumilis | reverse complement strand
ATTGGGATTCTGTTTCCTTTCAAATGAACATTTATTGCCGGAGACTTATAGACCATGACTTTTTATACTATTACAGGTTTCGCGGGCGCCATCCGCCGAATTTGTCGTAGCTCAATAAAATTTCGTGCCATCGTATATTTTCTTCCCCCACAAAAGCTGCCTGTCTTCTTCTTGCGACCAAACTTTTCTTTTTGGGTAATTTCGTCTAGTGAATAAAATCTTTCTTTAGAGACTCCCTCTTCTGCTCTCGCTTCTACAAATTCTCATGTATAGTTGCTTCAGGAGCAAACAGATTCAGGCTGTACTAACGTTTTCCTTTTCTCTCTTCTTTCTCTCAAATTTACTTTCTCTTCCCGGGTTTATTATGTGCTTCGCTCTAATAGTTTCACCTCGACGCCAATTTTTCTCTGTTACATCATTACCATTCCGTTTACGCGCTCCCACATTACCTCTGGTAGATTAAATTGTATAATAGAAATTTTTTCTCATCTCATGCACTATCCAGCTTATGTACTTCCGAGTTACCTTGACAGGTCATAAAATGTATTAGGAATCGCACGCATATAGACTTTCCTTCCTGCCACCTCACAGGTCCCTTACTCCCCTTCAAACTCAAACACCTGTAAAACAGCGAGGAAACCCGATGGTTCCTCCCCATCCCTCCTATTATTGCCAGCATTTGAGAGATATGGTTCACGTGCCGCTTTAGTGCCACGCACAAAAGCTATCATAATTCTCTCTACTCGCTATATGAATTCGCCATTTTCTATTTAGTACCAAGACCAAGACAAACATTTCGAGCAAATTCAATCTACACATTCGTCAAAGAAAGAAAAGTTTCGACGCGACTAACAAACACGATGGGTGTACATTCACAGTATATACATAGCCTGATTCTTGTTTAGTCAGTCGACCTCCCCTTGGTGGACTAATGCCCAAGAGCGCCATTGACCAACCCGGTTCAGAAGCACAAGTTAAAAAGTCTCGGGCGTTTATACAACTTCACAAAACCACCTTGCCTTCTCCCCACAGATTTCCACTACATATTTTATTGCGCCCAGGCTTAACAGAATTTTTGCGTGATACGCACTAATCAAATCTGTCAGAAAACAGTAGCAAATAACTACACATTGTCACGATTCCACACTCCCCTTTATTCAAGTAAACCTCCTCCGAATGCCCAGGTCTAGCGATCATTAAATTTGCATGTTCCCTATACACAAAGTGTACGCATTCATGACCGTATAACATTATTTCTTCCAACTTTATAGATTCTACTTTTAGTTCTCACACAAAAAAAGTTCAAGAATTATCTATGCGACCGCAACAGTAATCAAATATCATAATATTTTCATCGCCCGTATTTTATGACTGCGTGTTCTCAGCCGGCCATTTTTTCAAAGAGTTGACGGCTTTTCTTTGCGGGTAATTTAGAAAGGACTGGGTTTTATCCAAGTTTGAATAACCTTGCGCTGTTAGAAACGAGGAACTCGAGCATCAACGACGGCGATGTGTAAACTGCTTTCCATTATGCTCAGTGTGAAATCAAGATACAATTCTTGATAAGAAACTATTTTAATTTCCTCTCCTTGTCTATTTATCATCCAACTTCGCAAGCTCATACATCTTCATCAAGGAAAACATTTGTACCTCTTGATACAACTTTCCCGCTTTCACCTAATACTGCTGGACTTTTCTCGTAGAGCAACAAAAAGCAACTACTATAAACATAATGTGAGTGCGTAATCTTCAATTAAAGCCAGTGAATCAAACGACTGCATAGCACCGTTAAATTTAAAAGTAGCGTTTACGGAAATGTCGAAGCGATTCAATTTATCCACCCTTGAGTTTTCGATTAACGTGTTTACTCAGAGTTCCTTTTAGCTGAGAAGGATGACAACCGTGAATAATAATCACGTCCATTTGGTAACAATAACTGCGGAAGAATGGCTGAGACAAGTTGACTTGTAACATGATTGATGAAAAATCTACTGTTCTCTCTTTTATTAAATGTTTAACCCGTTCATTCTATTCATTTTTCGGAGGGAATTTCATCTTGAAATGTACTGCATATTTGGTTGGGTAACAATGAAGGGAATTATACACACCTTGAAATGAATTTCTCACTCACCCAAAAGAAACATCATTATCACAAGGAGTTTACAACAAGAAGTGCCTCGTTACGGAGCAACAAAAAATCCTATTAGTCTATTCACCGACACAGCAAGACAATCATGGAATTGATTGTGTCAATTTTCACACTTTAAAATAACAATTTACAAAAAATAACAATTTTCTACATACCCGCCCTAACTACCCGTCGTGATCATCTTGCCAGTTGATAATCTAGATTACATTTTATTGCTTGATTCTCAAGCGTGTACGGATTAGCACATCTCATTTTGCTAGTAGCCAATTACTGTGCAGAATTCGCTTGACGTTATTCTTTGAGTGTCAGTTAATTGTTATACTGTTACTGTTATATAAGTGCATCTGATTCTAATTTTAGGTATGAGTTTCATTATTACAGACAGATGTTGCTGCACAAAAGCTCGTATAGTGCATAACAGCTGCATGTATTTGTTGGGTGGACAAGGCCAGGGAAAAAATCTATTGTTTGATGTTGATGTGTTAATTAAGTTGTCAGAGAAGAAAATAAGAGACCGAACCACATAGAAAAGGGACCTAAACAATCATTTTTCTTTTTAATACTATAAACGCTTCTTTTAATGTGGTGGTGTTCCAAAGAACACCTTGTTGAAGTTTGAGATGGCTTTATCCGGTTCAAAGACTACTTTGTGAAGTAATTGCAGCCAAGTGCACCTCCTTGTCCATACTTGACGGTCGAACTAAAGTGACTTGAAGAGATTCACAGTTTGCTGTATAACATGGATTCTAAAAGAAAACCACACAGTAAATTGAACCGTAAAGTTTGTATTGGGGGTTCAATCAAAGATACAGGCGTAAAGGTAAAGGTACAATAAGGACGATTATATCGTTGGTTCGCATAGTAGCACAGAAATTCAAGGGTTCAATCAGCCCGCTACCGCCTACAGTTTGAAGATTCTTCCTTTAGTCGGAAACACGTGATGTACACACGGTTCATTATGAGTACAAACTTTTATATATTCATTTACACTTCTTCCTCCTCCTCCTTTGCCACCTACATGATGCATTAGAACTGTATAATTTCACCTTTTCATCATCATCTTCACCTTGAATTTTGGGGCTTTTCATTGACTTTGTGCGGGATGTGGATACCGCTCCATTTCCTCATGCAAATTTACCCATTTTAAACAATTTCGATACGATGCAATTCAATCCATATTCCTCCATCCAATTTCAGCCCCGTCGGCACCTCTCATCACGACTCTTCAAGAGCATTTAATCACTCGAGCTGGTTGTAATTCCAGAAAGCGTGGCCGTGCTCAAACGTTGCCAACTGTTTTCCTCAGGTGTTGTTCTCAACCATGCAAATTAACGTTACAACACCCACTTGCCTCATTCGTTCCAACTTATACAAAAGTTTATTAGGTAGCTTTCAAGCTACCTTATGGATTTACTCGGTCCGTGCGTGCGTCAGTAACCACTTTCACGGAACTGCTAACGGAACTGCTGAGCAGATTTTTGGAAGAAGTATAAAGAAGTTTTTGCATAGCAGTTCTGGTGGTTGGAACTGCTGAGCGGTTCTCGCGGGTGAACTGCTCAGCGGTTCTTGTGGGTGAACTGCTTAGCGGTTCTCTTGGGTGGAACTGCTGAGCGATTCTCGTGGGTGGAACTGCTGAGCGGTTCTCTTGGGTGGAACTGCTGAGCGGTTCTCTTGGATCCGGTAAAATATATCCCGGTTTATCCAAAAACGGCACTTGAAAGCTACCACACCACGCCGACACGTCGGTTTATTTGTTTCCGATCCGTGCGCACTCTGGAACTGACCACAGACAGCTCGTTTCCCCTCCGCACAACAAATCATTTAGGTAGCACTTAATCTGTTCACTATAATTTATACTGCATTTCAATTTCACTTGAAGACCGCCCTCAATACTGACGAGGTTAGCTCAAACCTCACAGCCATTCTATGTTGTAGATAGTTAATACACTAAATCCATGCATTCCATTTTTCAGTTGAGAGAGTTTCTCCACGAGAGTTGATGAAGTACAACTATAATATTTACTTTCAGAATTTTGAAAAGCAATGTTCAAAAAAACACAAAATTTTATAATAGACGCATTTAGTAGCAGAACGAAACAATCTTTCACACTTCCGGTGCTTTCTTTTCAATCAGGTGGACAAATACTAAGAAAAAGTAAACTGCTTTCTTCCTCAATAAGCAATTCTCATTTTTTACTAGGCATCTTCCATAAGGCCAGAGATTCCAGCCGGAAGTACGGCATGAGATCATTGAAAAATGTATCGGCTTAGAATCACCCGTTAACTTTAAACTTCACAGACGGAAATCCTGTCTCCTAGTGGAAGACGTAAAAACTAAAAAGAGCCCGAGTGAAGTGGTGTCAACCGCAAAACAAGAGTTCAGGCATCAGGTTGTATAGCTTGAATTAGTACTCAAGTCGTACTTATTCACCTTTTTTGTACTTTTACCTTGAGCAAGGCAAGCAATCTTAACGTAATAAGATACATGACAACCGTTTGAACATTTTTGTTCAGACTCCTTGAAAGCACCAGATGCGTTAATTGATTGCCGTTGTTTTGCGCAGGTTACCTTCACCTGATCCCATTCCAGCATCCCTTAAATCTTATTTCATTGAGTGGCGAAGCGAAGCCTGTTTTTTGGGAACGAGACGGTGAATTTTTGACCTGCCTTTCGAACGATTGCTGCCATCACAAACGAGCCGATTGCATTTCTTGAATTCGGCAGATGTATTTTAAAAACATACAGATATGTAAAATTTTCATATATTTCAGGATTCTCCAGTGTTTGAAGGCATTGCCAACTTTTTAAAATCTTTTACATGGCTTTTATCCTTCATTCAGGGTCAGATGGTCACGAGACTTGATAAATCACGGGTGCTGGAAAAATAACGTTTCTACGATAGCGCATTCTGTATCTATTTTGGATAGCTAGATTCAAGGAATTTTTTTAACCGCGTTCTAGCTCTTTTGGGACTTCTTGATATTTTCAAAATTTGTAAAAATTGTACGGTCACCATTCACGTTGCCATCATAAGGGCCATTACAACTCTGCAGTTAGTCATTGCTTCGCCCCTTGCAATGTTGCCTTGGCGGTTTATCCTAGAAATATTACAAGAAAGTGAGCGACGGAGTCTATTGTTTTCTCTCTGAATTGTCTCGAGTGAAAGAGAAACGATTTTAGTGACGTTCCTCTACTATTTCAAAGCACTTATTGATAACAACCGAGAAAAATGCGTGAAAATATCATCATTTGAGAAGAACAATATTGTTCTGTCTCTCAACTTGAACAATGAAGAAGGTCTGACGACGACGCCACTTAACTACTTGATTTCTCCATAAAGAAAAGCATTTTACGGTATTTGAAGCGATTCAAGCAGCCAGAATTAACCTGTCTAGCCGTCGCAATTGTTGTTCACATCATCCCCAGGTATCATCTGAAATCACCCAATACACAAAATGCGATTTGCTTCAAAAGAAATGTCTTACAACATTGCACCACTTAAAAGTTCATATTTCGAGCTAATTTCAAATACCCGTATAAGGTAACATTTTTTGATCTCGCAGTAGCTGAAGCTCCCCGTAGGTGTTTATGTTAGTTCAATCCTCGGCTAAAAAGGAGCCTGAATATAAACTGGGCCATGCAGCTTTTGGACTCCAAAAACGCTATTGCTATTGCTGGAAGGAACCCCGTAAAATAATTACTGGAAAGGTTTTTGAGAGAATGAAAAATGAAAGTGGTAGGAAAAATTTCCTTCGCGTTTCCCTTTCCACCGGGTATTGATGATGATTATCGAAATGACTCTAATAGATTATTCCGAACAAGCAGCAGCCACCCCTTTCATCCCAGCTTGAAAACGGTTTAAGGGAAGCAGACTGTTAGCACGAGCAATAATGATCATCGCTTAACTTTACTGATCAACTTGTGTAACAACCATGTGTCCATGATGAAAGATGGCTATTTATGACCACCGATTCCGTAGCAGTGTCTGCGTAGAATGAATTAAACGTCAATTCCTCAGCATTCTTACTTCATTCTTGTCTTGCCTTGTTAACCTTGCAGTCGAACCTGGGTAAACTTCCATTTAACCAGACATCCACCTGTATCATTTGTTCCAACTAAAAGGCCCAAAAACAGAGGGTTCACAAGGTGAAGGTGAGAAACGCCTGTAATGTTCGTAATCATCTTTCAAGCTCACCTTCGGAAGGCTCAATTAGGCCGATGGGTGCAATACCGTTTAGCGGCAGCTTCTAAAGCACTTCACCGGCTCTTTGAGCGCTACTATGAGAATTTAATTACACGGAGGGCAACAGGCGCTCTTTAATCTAACAAATTAATTGCCTCTAAATGAACATCATCATGTTCTAAACGTGGACAATTTAGCTTCCAATGGTACAGCAGACTTTCTTGAAATCACCCAAGGAGAATTATAGATCAATTAGTGTATATTGACCACTAATTTTGCCAAGTCTCCGGCTCGCAACCCTTTCTTTCCTTGAACAAGAAGCCATAAAAAAGTCCATAAATTCGGAAGTCATAGGCTTCGATTATCAAACTACAAGGCTCGCACCGCCGCTGTAAAATTAACACCAAAGTCATCAGGTCACAGCTAAAGATCCATGAAGCGCAGGTAACAAATGACGCTTGTCGACGTGTGCCGCAGGTGTGTTGTGTGCACGGGCCGCCACAGGTTGCCCAAGCCCATTGTCCAATTAACTTGTAATGACTCATACACAAAAGTTGGATTCCCGTCAACTTTCACCGAATCATCAAAGTTACAGCCTTTAACGATATATGCTTTGACGGGGCGAACGAGCCATTACCGGAAATTTCTGTGGCGTGAGCTTTGGAGTTACGCGGTCGAAATTCAGTATTGCCCTTCATATTTTTCAACTATTTCCGCAGTCAGCCTCTATCCATAAGACCAACCCCCGAAACATTTGAAGCAGTTTTCACGTAATAAATGTTCAATAAATCATCAACGACCAGTCGGATACGGCTCAACCTATTAACTTGAGTTTTACCAATTTGTCCCACGAAACCTGGTGTAGCATATGGATGCCGTTATTGAACCAATAACCCAAGTTTTTTCGGTTTTTCCATTTATCTCGGTTCTCAAGTTCGACAAACATTGGACGTTTGAACTGAAAGAAAACACCGGCAATTATTGCACATCACGCAAAAGTTAACACACAACACCTTCGGATCTACGCTGACCTGCTTTCAATAAACCATTTGTAAGCTTGTAATTGAGATATTGGCTTCGCCTAACAGTTAGAAACTCGACTAACAAACAATGGAACCATGATTTTTAGTTTTAGCCCTTTGTTATGGTCCATTTGGAGCTAGCGGGGCTTGAACAGGAAATTGATTTTTTATTTTTTTCATTTCAAAGTAGCCTCCGATTTCGTTCATGTTCTTTAGGCCCAGCCCAATGTCACAGTGGCGCTTTTTTAGTGAATTCTCCTCTAGCAGAAGTTTCATCCATTCAATCGCTTTGACCTACAATAGCAAGGTTTGAGCCTTGACCGATAGTGAAACTATCCGCTAGCAACCCTTTTACTTCACAACTTGCACCTACACCAATTGATGATTGAGTGGCTGACATGGTCGTCGCCGATAGACCCACAGTCATAGCATCAACATGCATACAAGTCGAGCCACAGAACTACTTCCACACACCTGCCTAGCCACCCCCGCTATGACCTCTCAAAAGACTGTTTGCTTGTGACTTAAGTATATGAGACGGACAGATGTTTACGTACTTCCAAACACACAAGTACTTTATTAGCACATTTTTAAGGCATATATTTTGTATCTGATCTGCTTGACATCACAGTAGGCAGGTCATCAATGAATATCGACAACAATAGTCTCCCAGAGACGAAGCCAAGCAAAACTGATGGTGTTCTATCATCATTATATACCTGGGTTCCGTTGTTCAGCCTTTCATTGAGAGGAATGATGCGAAGCGCGTTTTACGTCTAGTATACATACTTATATTTATACTTTCTACTATCAACAAGATCAATGTGTGGGTTTTGAATTAACCCTCGATAATTAAAACTATCGAAAATGGTTACAACGGAACGAATACCTAGTTTCAAAGAGACAACCTCATCTCAGCAAGATATCGAAATCAGTTGCACACATTTCTTGACTTATAGCAATGCGCTACTTGGTTTTGCTGGAGCACACGAAAAAGGGTTAATTACTAGAAAAGTATCCGAAGTTCTGCTGATAGGATCTGACCACACACAACCTTTTAACTAGTAGCCCATATCTCAAATATTGAATCTGTATTAAGTTCGACAGCCTTTACAAGACAGTTTAACAAATGAACAACTGAAATAAGAATGACTTGGCACTTGATAACTACTTCTGCTTACAATAATCAAATACGAAATTCGCCCACAAATAAAAGCCCATAAAAAAGAACAAACTTCATTTAAACTTAAAGTCCACTTTGGGAAAAACAACATTCAAGTGCAGAAAACTTGGAAAGCATCAGTTTTTGCTGTTGATAAAAAAATAGCTCGAAACAAAGACAGTTAAAAAGATGCATAGTAACAAAAATCAATACTCTTGACATAAAATAATGTACTTTGTCTACTGCTGATTTTCCATCTGTTTTTCTAGCAAAGCTAGTTTACGCTTTTTAACTTCCAGCAGCTGCTTTTCAATGTCACGCCGTTCAGCTGCTATTTCCACTAATTTTTCCAGACTATCACACTGCTCTTCCATCAGTTCTACTTGCCGAATCTGCAACTCCATTGGGGAGACATCTACCGTAGCTGAAGTCGTAGTGGCAGCAACATTGCGATCATTTCGACGGGCGGGAGAGCGGCTTCTGCTTCGATGATTTTCATGATTGCTCGGTCTTTCTGCTAAAATACGATTCTCCACATCAACGACGCTTTTCTTTTTTAGCTGATAACACAGCTCTTGAATTTTTGTAACATACCTTCGGATCTAGTACTTTCGATAATGATAGGAGAAGAACTTCTTGATCGCGGTAGAGACCCATCTATGGAGAAATACAAACTTTAACTCAGCTTCTTTAAGATAGAAATACAAGTTGAAATCGGGATTGAAAGTAGCAATGCTAATGCTACTACGTAACTCACCTCCATCCCTTCTTCTCGGAACACCTCCAGTGGATTTTCTGGCCTAAAGAAAACAAAAATTTTGAAGTGAGGCAATAGAAGAGCGGTGTTTACTCAAGATTAAGACCAGTTTGGTAGTACACTCACTGTAACTTTTGACATTTTCCGCTAGTTGCTAGCTGCTGCACTATTTGAAACCAGCCAATCACCTGAAATAAACAAAAACAAATTTAACCGAGCAGTCTTGAGATTGGTAAAGAATTTGCACGTCTAATCCAGTACACATTCACGTTACCGCTATTTATACATACTATCGGATATTGTGATAGTGACTTACAACACAAGGAGATTACGACAGAAATTGAGCAACGCTTTCCCGGTGACTAGTAGAATTGGCCGAAATCTGAATGGTTCTGCTGGATAACTATCAAACTTCACTAGAAGTAATTGATGTGTTCTTACTTAGTGTGAGAAGCACAATAAAGTAAGCTCCGAAAAAATTATATCACTCGGATCAAACTTAAAAACTCGGTCTACTTAATTCCCCTTGAGCCATGTGCCGCATTCTCAATTCTCACTCTTGTTGTTGTTTTGTTGTCATTGGAAGCTCTCGTTTGCTCTTGCCGGTCTTTTTAAGCTGCCGATCTCATTGCTGCCACTTACTTAGTTATCCTTGGTTCAGTGCGGGTCTTTTGAATGGGCGTCAAAAGCCCAGCTCGAAAATGTCAGCGGTTTAACTGTAAGAAGATGATTTGAGGTCGTGTAATTTTCAATTGCCCCGCGAATTAATTATAATTCTCAAGTGTGTGAAACGATAATTTGTATACCTTTCGGCAAAAAATCTGACTGAAGTCAATCTGAACCTATCTCGTTTGACTTCTCCGAGTTTCTGTACACAGTAAGTACACTGAATACAAGTTTTACACTTTTCAGCTTCGGAGCATTAACTATAATTGAGTTTATTACTTTCTCATGTTCCCCTTGTTTTTATTTCAGGTTTTTCAACGTTAAAATTTTCAAAATGATGGCCGAAGGCGAGGGACCTCCTATCAAAAAACACAAGAAGCACAAAAAAGATAAAGACAAGGATAGAGAGAAATACGGTACAGGCATAATTTCAATTTCATGAACACTGCAAGCAAATTTTCAAAAATAATATATGTGATCAATATGCTATTTTTTAGCTTTGGAGATGCCAGGAGCGATGGCCAGTCCAAGATTGAAACTAATTTTGAAGGTTGGAAGTTCAACCCCGGAACACAGTGATTCTCCTGGTCCATCCATCTCTTACAGCAGTTTAGTTAATGAAGGGGGTGAAGATTCCCAGCATTCGACTTTATCCGTCTCTTATAGTCACATCAAAAAGGCAAAGAAGAAGGAAAAAAAGAAGAAGAAAGAAAAGAAACATAAGCATCACAAGGTGGGTATTGGGCTTTGAAGTTCGCAGTTTGCATTATATAACTTATGTTTTATGATCTGACTGAGATTGTTGTTTTGGCAGGAAAAGCGAAGGAAAGAACGCGAAGAAATGTTCCGGATAGAAGAATACGTTCCTCCACCGTTAGATACAGGTGGTTTACGCTTTGCTGATATGAGTGACACGAAAGTCTTCCCTATCCATGAAGCACCCATGGATGATGGAAATACAAGTTTTACTGCTGTTGGGTTTTCAAAAGAAGCTCGAGAGTGCGTAATCAAGCAGCGGCTAGAAAACAAACCGTTAACTAAGTTGTTGGAGCATTTATATAGAGTAAGGCACAACACGAAATCAATAGCATAGAAGGGGTTATAATTACTTTTATGCTTCGATTTATTCATTGAATACTAAATGTCGTAGACTTTGGAGAAGAAGGATCCCCAGCAATTTTTCGCTTGGCCAGTAACGGACAAGATCGCACCAGGCTATTCATCCATTATCAGAAACCCGATGGACTTCACTACCATGCGCCGGAAACTGGATGATGGGGAATACGAGTCATTAGTTCAATTCTCGGTACAAAAATATTTGTTTGAATATTTTTCGCTCAGACTGAATAAGTATTTTAACGAGTTTTTCATTTTTCAGAATGACTTCAAGCTGATGTGTGAAAACGCCATGACGTATAACCATCCGGAGACTGTGTATTACAAAGTAAGTTTATGTGAGAGAATGATGGAGGTGTAAAAGGTTACAATGTCAACCAATATAATGGTGATCCAACAAAACCAGTTTTGATAATCCGCAATAATCACCTTTACAAGCACATGAAAAGACAAATTTGCTACTTGTTATCTTTCTAACAAACGGTTTTATATTTAAGGCGGCTAAGAAATTGCTACAAGGCGGAATGAGAACTTTATCTTCGGATAAAATTCGTTATTTGTTGCCTTTAATTCCATCCATCCAGTCCTTAAGTGAAGAAACATTGGGATTTTCGCTTTTACCTGAAGCAATTCCTCAAGAAGGGATAGTTGAAGCGCCGCTGATGGAAGAGGAATCGCAAGATTTTGTAACATTGGATCCCATGAAAAGCGAGCACTTTGTTCCTCCAAATCCGTTTGATCCGCCGTAAGTCATTCAGAAATGCAAATGTTATGAAAATTCAAGTTCTAATCAACGATGAACCTTCCAGAGACATGACGGGAGCCTTTAGTGACGACTTTACAACGCAAGAAATTTTGCAGCAGGCAAGACTTGCTGCAAGAGAAGCAGGCCACCGATTAGCTTTAAAGAAACCAAATAGCAAGGTAATAACGTTGCTAATAAAAACGTTCGACCAAAAGCACATCTAATTCCAACAACGCTTTATTGTTTCAGTTGGGCTTTTTAAGACAAAGAGATGACGGGAGTACATCGTTAATGATGCTGGTGCCATCCCAAGGAGTCAGTCCAGGGTCCAAAGAGCAACCGATCTCACTGGGGGCTCTTTCCGGTAAACTAGCTCAAGGAACAGTTCAGCTACACGGCACACGGGAGATTGCAAAGAATACGCATAGAGCAAGTAAGCCTACGTTCCGAAATTCAGACTTCCCATTGTCTATATCTTCGTGTCTTATGAGGTGCTGATTCTTTCGTTGTCTTTTCAGTGAAGCCATTATCTTACGGAGCTTTCAGCTCATATGCTCCAAGCAAGGATACTACATTCAGTAACTTGACGGATGAAGAAGCCGAACTCGTTAGATCCACTTATGGGGAACAATCGAACGTACAGTATGCAGAAAGGTGATCAATCAGGATAGTTGTATTTCTTATTTTATGATTGATTTTGAGATCTATAGATGACAATTACTGTTTCAGCATGATTGAGTTTGCCAAAGGCTGCGACTACGCTCTTCAAATGGTTGATGAAATTTTGAATACATTAACGAGAGGCGAGCATTCGAAAACTGTCAATTTGGTTGAAGAACGCAAGAAGTTGCTGGAAGAAGAATCTCGAATTCAGAATATTCGGGAAGAACTGCATTCGGAATGGAATTTTGTGGAGTCTATGGGCCTGTCTGCAACTGAAGAACCTACAGTGCATGCTTCTCCCGAAACGGTCAATCTCGACTCATTGAAGTCATTAGGAGAGCTGGGAATCGATGTTTCTTTCCTAGAAGATCCCCAATTCCGAAGCAAATTGAGGTAATGTGTTTGGTTAGTGTTTCAAGCGTCTGTTAGGAACAAGAACCTGTGGCTTTATGTGGTGTTGCTTTTATATACTTGTATGTGTGGTATGGTGACGGATAAATTCAGTTGGGTAGCCAAGGCGAAATCCGTCTTGAAGACCCAATGTACTGTACATTTCAAGAGGCAGTTGCAGTGTTGCTTGGGGAAGGTAGAGGCTGTAGGATTACTTTGCGCGCATCTTTGCTTCTGCTTGCAGCATGTACATGTATATCTCGATGGTTCGTGTGCTGCTACTCCATGGTTTACAATGTGCCGATCTGGTTTGCAATGTGCCCCCTGGTTTGCAGAGTGCCCTCTTGGTTTGCAATGTGCCTTCGTGGTTCACAATGTGCCCTCTTGGTTTACAATTTGTCAGCTTTGAGGCTTGCCTGTGTACAATGCATCTTTCCGCATCTGGCAATGCTTTTGCTTATGACGTTGTGAACAAAATTTACATATCAGACATTCGCCAGTCCCAAGTAGCATTTGCCAAACGTGAGGATATCGTGTGACATAATAGTAGTTTCAACCATTTAAAAATTTTCAAAATTAAACTAATATATTCTTGTTTCTTGCAGCATCACCAAGAAACTTGAAGAAAATACAAGATTCATCAGCGCACTGGAGAAATTGCAATCTGACAGGTTGAATCGACCAACGGTGCCTGCACCACCTTATTGCCACCCCATATCTAAAGAGGAACTGGAACTTGCCGATAGGGTTGCCGAAAACCTGATCGATCTTGCCCAGAATGCTAATCCTGAAAATATTGCTTCAGTGGATGTTCTTCGCAAAGCTATGGGTGTTACAGCAGACATCAAGCCTACACTGCCTGCACAAGAAGCCATTGCTGCTGAACAGTTCCAGAGTACGGCTGCAGTTGCACCGAGTCTAATTGAGTAATGCTACTGTATTTCAAAGATTGTGTTCATATTTAATGTAAATAGGTAGACATTATTGAATGACATTCAAAGTTGTTGCCTATGATGCATTGAAATAGCTAATTGTAAGCTTGTATATAATTATTGTTGATAGTCGTTTATGGCCGTCTGTAGTTGAACTTTTTCCATTGTTTATATTACGTTTCAAGGTAATCGTGTGCTGTAGCATAATAATTAGAATGTTAATCCATGTGGTTCTTTACTTTGACATTGTTCGGTGTCGATTACAGACAGAATGGAACATTTAGTTCTTGGTGTATAACAGGTTTACACAAAATTGTATACAGTATCTTAATGAACGTTTATACCATTTAATATGTGACAAGATTCGATTGAAGGGAATACACACCAATATTTAAGTATATTTCATATGAAGTTGCTTAATTTTTATGGATATTTTGTCCAGGAGATGTGTAATGTGAAATAGGCTTAACTACGATATTTCGTATTTTTCGAAATCTAGTTATCGGAGCAGTTAAAAACACCAAGATCGTAAAATTTAGTTCTAAATACACATAGCTTATCCCTAAACTATTCCGGCCGTCAGGTTTTACTTCGTTTTGGATATTTGGTATTATCGCACTTCTAGCACCAGAGTTGCCCTAATAGCAGTCAGTTTAAAAAGGTTCATGAAAATATACGATGAGAATCAGTTTGGCAAAGGCTCTAATGTTCATTAACTATCAGATTACACATCTTTCGTCTTCCTGCGAGCTTAAACATAGAATAAGTTAGTCAGTGTTGCAGTTCTAACTATGTATTTTCATTTCTGAGACTTCCACCAGTGAGAGCTCGAGACGAAATTCTAACCACAATTGAATATCACGAAAGGAGCAATATGATGTTTTATACTTGTTTATAAATGCTATCACAACTCAATAACCTTGGCTTCTGTCTTGTACCCCAAGAGTGTCGACTGGAAGCTTGTAACTCTAGGTTCCTAACAGGTATACAAATTGTAGAAAAGGGTATAATTACCTGACTGTGACGCCGTTTTACTAGCTCCTATTACTTCCCACCTTAGACAGAGGACGAGAAAACTGAACGATCAATTTCGACTTGTGAACTATCCTAATCCTCACAGTGGAGGCAATTTCAACAAATTGACCATCCGCCATCATTCACGCATGTTAGACATTCATGGAACGTTGACTTCTATAAGGGCAGGTCTCATCGACATTACAGGTTCAAAAAGCGCTAGTATTAACGAGATTTTACTTAAAGGTTTACAGCGTTACGAGTAAGTGTAATATTTGGCGAGAACGATACAATGAGGCCGGGTCATGTGGAATGAGGTTGACCATGAGCATTGGTCCCACTGGGTTTACCGCGGGAACAATTAACAACTTTCTAACATCTGTACACTTCACGTACCAATACAGCAAAATGTTATACACAAAAACACATCTTTAAATTCAAAAGCTCAACAAGGGAAGAATCTAATGGATCAGGGACAATTTAGCAATTTCAACAACCTGTAGAAATACTCCTATGACCAATTTTGTAGCTATTAAGAATCTGCAAGGTAACAGCTCCTTCATGTACCGCTCCATCCTAAACCAAACTTGTAAAATATTATTGTAAATCCTGTCTCTGATGCCCATACATACTCTGGGAAAGTAATATTTTAAATCTATTCAACTTTCCAAGCAAACCTGATAAACGCGAATTATCTTCTCAACATACGCTCCCAACGGCAATAGCAATAGAAAATAGAAAGTGAAAGTCTATAGAGGACTCGAGTCGGAAAGTTAGGGAAAGTTACACATGCAGCAGAAGAAGAGATAACTTTATACATGTAGAATTATTGTATGGCCACAACCGTTGTTATTGTTATGTTGACGGTAACTTGAAGTGGCTCAAGCGGGAGATTTCGGCTCCAGAGACAATATTTACTATGGCATAATAAATTCTGACGACATTGTGAGAGACAAGACGAGTTTGATCAGATAAGCTGTAATAATACTGGAGCTTAACAAGCCAATTCTTGTCTCACCAATTACCTGAGTCTATCCAAACAGAAACAACCCTTTGTTTACTGTGCCACCAAAAACACATTTGCTCTTCATTCACCGCAACATTCCAACGCTATAAAACGATATTTTACTACTACACAGGCTCTTGTTTCTCTTGTGTTCGTTGAAATGAAAGGATTGAGTATCTTGTGAAACTTTCTCGATCCTGGTGAAATGGCAAATTCGCTATTGCATCTAGCAATAACGCTCATTCTGCCTTTGTTGATGCGCACACATAAGGACGAAGGTCAAACAATATCTCCTGTGTTACATTTTAACGCTGAAAGTGTACGTATTCACTCTCAGCCAGCGTTTGCTAGCAGTGTATCGAAATGGTCCATGGCTTTTTACTTACAGAACTAATATATATTTGTTATTCTATTTGAAAATGAACCGTAATGAGTTGCGCAAGTGTTGGAATTTATGATACTTATTACTCCCACAGCACACCTGTGAGAGTTGAAGGAACAGGCCGTAGAACAAGACATTTAGATAGGGATCAGGATGAATATTTAATACATGTGTTGTTCCTTACGTCAGTGAAAGTAAAAAGCCTTATCCTGTTTTGTAATAGTTGGCGGAACAAGCGGATTTTCGGGTATGTCGGTCTTGAAGCTTGCTTCAAGGATATCTGCTGTTTGTTGTGTGTGTGTGTCGCTGCACGGGGAAAGTAAAAGTTGCAATGGTAGAGTAGACTAGACACAAGTCGTCTACCCAACTCATGTTATTTGACCCTTGCGACAAAGAATGGAATTGTAGCGAGCGCGGTTGAATTCCCACTGTTCGAACTCGTAAGTTTATCCGCAAATGGCAACATGTCACACGGTTAGAATGGCAAACAGGTTTGGTAAAAAGCCGGGATCCGATTTTGCTTTCTAGTCTCTAATACTCGTGTACATGTCCACGTCGAAGGATTAGAGGCTTTACTTCAAAGTAGGCAAAGTTGGAAAGTGCGCCGCGACAAACCATGTTCACGTACTTTCTTACTTTCCAACTTTCTCCACAAGAACTACCAAAAGGTGTTTTCCGCTTATAACACGTATCGTGACAAAACTGGTCCTTCAGGATTTGAACGGCAGAATTCCTAAACAAGGCCTGTCTCTTCTTGAAGGTCTTCTTTACCTTCGTCGTACTTTAGTACTTCACCAAGGGCAATAGGAGTCTCCAAAACTTTTCCCCGCCCAAGCTTTGCTTTCTTGAAAAGCCAGTCGTAATTCTTTTGTACGGTAGTATTGTAAAACAATAATCGTTATACTACAGGGAACTAACAGAAAAAAAAGTTGGGGAAAATTGTCGTGCTAATCTATGTAAAAGTTGCTGTCATTCCATTTTTTCTAGATAAATTATTATGCGTCCTCCTCAAGATTGCTTTGCTTGCTTTGTATGCACGTTCCCACTACAAATTTGAGACAAGAAACAAATATTTACATTGCGCCTGCTGCTTATATATTCCATGTTTCAAAATGCGTCAAGTTACATGCACATGAACAGCACCCACTTTCCGGAACTTATTGTACAAATCGATTATGGATCAATCAATTCAGGTTAATTAACCGCACGCTATTTGGAGTCAAGCCTTATGCTTTCCTCTACAATGTGTATTCCGTTGTCGAATCGTTGAGCGTTAACTATTTGCTCAGTACGTAATCACACAGCTGGCCGGATCACGCAAAAGACGCACGCCACAAGTAAGTATATATATTCGCTTTCCATGGAAAAGTCAGCTAAAAACGACTTGGACCAAGTGCTTTCAGTTCATAAGCAAACGTGCAAAAATGCGTGTCCGGCTGCCATGTCGTGTTTGCCTCCTGCCCTCAATTTTTCCTGTGCTTAACAAGTTTATAGCCGTCTGAGAGGTTTGAAAGCTAAAACGAATTTAGTTTACCAAAGACATAGCTTTTTGGGATTTTAGTTGAAACTTGTAGGACAGCATTGCCATTTTGCAAGGTCAGATGTATTCTGCTTTCTCTCCCTTTAACAAGACTCACATGCTCTTTCAACGGTTTATGGTTGACTTGAGTATTTTTCTCTACTGCATCAAAATTTGATAGAATGAAAACACATGTCTTCCCCATACTCTTCCTATTCCCTTTGCACTTTCGGAACCCTCGTCAGCTAGATACTCAAGTCTTGAAGATTCGAAATAAATTCTGCTCGTGAGCGAGGTGCAAATACATATCAGGAACAAAATGATAGGTTGTTACATTCCAACTATAACTTGTCGTTAATACCCGCTGGGTTCACTGTTACTTCTTGTACAGAGTTCGCAGTGTCACACGTTCAGAAAAAATTGGCAACTGTTTCCGAGACAGATATACAATTGTTTGTTTCACAATTTCCTCGTAAATTTTGAAACGTTCAATAAATGTAAGCAGAATATATACATTTAGTAGTGGAGGGATTGAATTCACAATACGAATCAGAGAAAAAAAGGTCTGCGCTTCGAATTGAAGGCTTTGATCTAGTCTATTACAGCTGTGTACTCATAGGCCACGTGTCACTATTACACCATTTTCTCTAAAAGTCAGGGCAAAGTTTACACAGTCATATATATATACAACTTTCCACTATTTGATCAGAAGATGACTCTTTTACGCCTTTTACAATATGTCGTGAAAGTTTCTCAGTAACGAGGGCATTTATATATATATATATATATGTAATGTTACATATTGTAAGATTCCACAATAGGGGCATTGCCCAATATCCTGGTCCAAATCAGAAGGATTCGAAAACTTTTGCTTTTAGATCTGTATCATTCCGTCTTGTTTGTCGAAAAGAGAAACTAGTTTAAACTGTATTTATGTATATACACAGGGTAAGAAAAGTATATAGAGTTGTGTGTTTTGTGTATGTTTTAGGCGTACTCTGTATCTGTGGATACACACCGATCCAAATAAGGTCGATGATTACTGTAGGTAGCAGGTTGGTCTTCTTTGGTGTTGCCGCTGCTGCTTCTTCCACCATGTGCGTATTCGATGCTCTTCTGATAACTAAAAAGCTGTCTTTCCAGGCTGTAATTTTCGGCTTGCAGGGCATTGATTTCCTTCCTGTTGAAAAGTCAAACAAGATTTAAATAAGAACCTTTTCTCTTCATTTCAAAAGAACTTTTATCAGCCCACGGCCAAGAGTATCTGCAACTTTCCCAAGTCACGTCAAAGCTATAAGAAGTAGGCTTGAATGAATTCCATCATCTAGCCAGCCGCCAGCCTTCAAGTCAAATCATTACAAACAGCGAATACTTGGAAATGCAATAAAGTAGGGAAAAGAAAGAGAGGCAAACAAGATGCCGTATAGGTCGATTAAATTCAAGAGATTCAAAGGATTTGCTTGAGAGGTAAGTAAAAAGGTCCTGTGAGAATATTCATCATACATGGTTTTTGGTGCGAGAATAAAAGAGTTATATTGTGCGTAAAAGTTTGCCATTAAGTTGTTGATCTCTGGAAAGTCACTCGGGTATATGAAAGTGGAAGAATTGAGCTCATCAAGAAACAATAGAGAAATTCTCATGGTTGCTAATCAGGAGGAATGAAAGTTGGAGAAAAGGAAAGCGTTCTTTTCACCACCTAATCTTCACGGAGCCTGTAAGAGGAATGAAGAACATGAGAAACCTTTTCATATGAGAAAAAGTTTCGTTGCTACAACTCACTGCAGTTTCGGAAACAGTTTGTCACACGTTTCTTTGTTTAACCAAGATTGATGTTGCGTGTGTGGTTGCTTTAATTTTCCCGTTCACTTCTTTCTCGGCTTGCAAAACCCTATAGCCCCAGTTTCCCACCTCTTTTGCTCTTTTGATGGACTAGAAAATAGGCTGTTTTGCCCTGGAAAATTCTTCTTTGGTTACTGTCACAGCTATAATGCGTGGGCGAAAGCTCTTGTCGAATCAAATGATTCATCATCAACCGATAAAACACTAAAGCTTTGTCTTGTTTGGTATCCTCCAAATTTTGGCTGCGTTGCTGAATTAGTCACTTTGACAGCCTCTGCTGTGCTCAATTTTCAAACACCGCAAGTAAATTACTTAATGCAATTAATAACACGGGCCTAATGTGATTTAGTCAACTTTTTCCGTTCACGATAAACGTATTTGTGTCTATTATAGACTCCAAAGAAGATCTGACCCGTCGCCCCATAGTCGTGTAGAGTGCCACCATTATTAGTTTCCTGGGACATAAATACTCGTAGCTGATTGTAATCTTTCGTGGTAAACATGGGCTTTTAGTCTGACGAAACAGTTGGATCTTTTTCACAAGTGGATGAAATAAAAATTCAAAAAACAAAATTCAACATGGAACAATCGTGAAATGGTTGGGAAAGACACGTAATGAGGTAAAATGTCACAAGAGAACAATACAACTGTAGAATATTTTTGAAAATATATATTTTCAAACTTTTGTGTTTTGCATCTCAACGTCGGTCACGTCAAAATTTAATGATATAATGCTAGAGGGTGACACAAGCTCTCATTATTTTACAACTAGGGAAAAATAGGTCAGTGTGGTTACCTCATTTGATAGTTGTGAATTCTCGTAACGTCATCGTACTTGTGGTAAGTTGCCTGGAAGAGCAGGTAGGATTCGCCCCATTCAATTTGCACTCGCACTTGGTGTTTCTCATTCAGGTAAAAGCTGTTTGGATCCCGGATCTGCAAAAACATGAACAACTTTAGTGGGTTCTCCCACAGGACATATTCCACTCCACAAGAGCACAGCGGCAAAAGCAAACAAAATGAAACTCGACCCCACTCCAAAGTGCATGTGCTCGTGAATGTCAAAGCAGAAAAAGTAAATCTTCTTTAAAGTTCAAGTAACCAACGGCCATGTTGTATATTTTGAGGGCTGCATGAAAACTAAAACATTCATAGAAGTCGCCAAGAGCAAGTCTCTCATATGATGATGTGTTTTTCCAAAAGGTAAAATCCTTTCATATAGCTTCTGCCAGGCTAGAACTTATAGAACCATGTTGTCATACCCTTTTCCAACTCTCATCCAAAATCCAAACACGGTTCCAGCTTGGTCCCGAAATTTTTTGAACACACACAAAATGACAACAAAATATATGTGCATTAAAATTTAACCATTTTTCTACAACGCTGTTGTTTAATGCAGAAATATTGTGTGACTTGACTTGATTCCCTTATCAACAATTAAGTTGCAAAAATTGTATACAATTCTCCCGACGTCTCTCAGCTACGTGATCAGACTCCCTATGAAGCATCCATCTTGGAGCCAACATGACCGCCAAAAATAACATCTTATATGATTTTATTACAGAATCCCACCCATTAATTTATATTTATAAAATGCGTACGACGGCTTCTTGCTGAGGTAATATGAGGCAAAACTGTATAGAGCATAAATAAAAGTCGGTCTGACGAAATAAATCTAGGATTATGTCGCGGCTCTTGTAGTGTACCTGGACATGCAAGGCACACTGGAGGTGCGCGTGGGAGGATTTTTGCTCCCATCACGATAACAGCATGGGAGAACCGAAATTGCAATTCTCTAACATTGCTGTCAGTATATGTGCCATGGCCACTGCTATTACGCCCAAAAGATTCTTCACGTAACTCCCCTTCTTCATGGCCGAGATTTCACCACTGAATTTTCCTATCTGCCTGACACGGCGCAAAAAAACAACGATAACATTCACCAAACTACTAAAGTAGCTTTATCACGTACAAATATGCTCTTATAACGTGTCTGAAATGATGTCTTAATGAACTGGAAAAACATAACTTGTTGAAGACTCCCAACTCAAAGTACATGCACAAGACTAACAGCTTTACAAAGAAAGGGCAACAGATATGTGGTGGTCGGTCAGAGTTGAGTAAGACAAGTTGCGAACAATAGTGGGACATATGTTGCCGCTCCACTCGTGTTCTTAACTACTCTTGCCCGTCCTCCCTCTACCACTTTATCGAGCACTGAAAACAAGTCGAGCCAGTGAAAGTGGAGAAAGTTTCTTGTGGGAACAAGTGGCTGTGGAATGTTGCACATGGAACAACATGACACAAGTTGTTGTACTTGGCAAGAAGTGGCCCTTTCGTGGCTCAAGTGGGACAGAGGCTCCTCTTCCTTGTACCTGTAACGGCCAGCTTTGACTCTTGTAGTGTCCCATTACAACACTCAACTTCAAAGACGTTCCCAGAAACTGCCCTCTAGTTTACAGAGAGAGAGAGAGCTGAAAATTTGTCTATCATTACTCGCTTCCACGTAATTATAGTGACGAAAATGTGCATGTACTTTCATCAAAGTTACTACACAGTTCTGCTGGCTGGGCTCACACCGTAGCTGCGGGCTGCGACTATGAAAAATGATCAAAAGTTGCTTGGCCTTCTAAAAGTTTTCAAAGCAAATCCGTGCAAATCTGAAGCTTAAATTGAAAAGGGACGTACGCCCACACACATTCATCCACGAAAAAGTCTCTTTGTCTTATTCTACACAGCTGAACAAATTCAATGAATAGCCTGAATTTCAACACCAAATTCAATTTGCTAAAAGCTTTGCTCTATTTTGGCCTCAAATGTTGTATGAAATTGTCTATTGAAAACACTAGTCGCAGTCAAAGTATTGCCCTATATAACGCCAAGAGCCAAATGTTTTCTATTAAGGTCATTAGGCGAAGGATAGAAGATACAAACAAAGATCCACGAGCATTTCGCGGCTTCTCCCAGCCAGTAAACAAAATGAAGCGTTGCATAATTGTAAAGTTTTGAGCATGCGGAGGAATAGAATGCAAAGAAAAGTTTCGACTTGTTGCTGACTCGACTCAATGAGCCCACAAGTTGTACCGCATTCAGAAGAGAGAGAAAGACAGAAAGCAATAGAGCGGTCAAACTACATAAAGTTGAACAGTCACAAACTTTGTTCTTACCTCTTTGACAGTGACATCTGTTTCCATGATGATTCCGTCGTCCGTGTCTTCCTGAACGTAGTAATGGCTGAATGGTGCATGAGTGAAAGCGATGGGATCCAGCGTCTGAGACTTGCTGTTGAACCGCAACAGATACGCGCTCCAGCTCACATACCGCAGATGGTTTCTTGGCACATTGTGCACATCTTTGAAAGCCATCCGAACCCGCAGTGTTTCTGAATGCGTGTCCGTTTCCAGCGTCCAAGCTTGCTTGTCTCGGTCGTAACACTGGACCGCTTGGCTTACTGCTGGAGCTGCTCCAGGAACTGCGGTGATTGGGTTTGTCAATGGAGTTAATGCGACTTCGCTCAACGTGTTCGCTGTCACCATTTCGCAGTGGATGTGCAAAAGATTCTGCTGGCCCACCTGGAACAGGGTCAAAAATTTTAAGTGATTCGAAATGGCATTTAATACAAGCCAGGCAGCTACATTGCCTCTCATGAAACGATGAACATTATTAGTTAAGCCAAAAAATGAATGTTCAAGATGCAATTTATTTTTCTGTTTTTCAAAACATAATTGGCCAGTTTAGTTTCGGCTATATTGCTGTGGATGTGTTGTCTAGATGATAACCGCACAACAGCGATAGAATAGGCCATTAGAGCTTTTGCAGGCGCCGTAGATAGTTTTGCCAGTTTCTTGTTGATGATAAAAAGGAAATTGGTCTAGGCATCAACTTGAATTCAAGTGTGGATGGTCTATTGGTGTGTCACAAAAAAACAATTGTCAACAGCCTACTCTTTTTTAGCACAACAAGTAGCCCGCGGCTGCATTTTCTATTATTCTCACCGTCTTGCCGTCTCCTTTCCTCCAGTCACAAACAAAAGGTCGTCTTGGGAAATTTAATTTGGGCCGTAAACCAAATATTTTCTCTTCTACTTCTTGAGTACACAACTTTGAATGAAACACTTTGTGCGGGTTTGTTTAAAACCACAAGTAACTCGCCAAACAGAAGGTTCTTGAGCTATTTGAAGGTTTTGCGGCTTGTTGTGTATTTTATTTTTACGCCCAAACAATCTACCAAAGTCCTATCATGATCTTTCCAAGAAAATCACAAGTCGCTAAATTCTGAGCTCTGAAAACTTAGATTTTGAATGGTAATATTTTCTTTTTCTGGGGTACTTTTAGAAATGTCCCGACGGAAAAAAATTAAGAGTGACATGAATGAGAAATAGATTATTTCCGTGTAAATATAAAAAGGCTCATCGAACGCAAGAAAGTTGTGCATTTGGGGGAAAACCCTTTTTTGTTGCATTAGATTTTTTAAAGACGATGGGGTTTAGGCTATTTTGTAGCCTTGTATATATTTACTGGGCAATTTTTATAATCTATTTGATAAAGATGTCCAGTAGTCCAGTATGACGCATTCGTTCAAGTTAACAAGAAACATTTTTGCTTTACTCAGCTAACAGTCTGTCGTTATCGCATAGCAGCTTTAGCGTCTGCAGTAGAAATCTGGTGATGCAGCATCAGTTAGTTACCCTGGCTGGTCTATCTTTGCACAAAATTCTCTAGGGATTCTTGGTAAGAAGACAAGAAAATGTCGCAGCAATTTGACCCTTTGCCAGATCACGCGACTGTGGATAATGAATGATTATGGATTTAGCGAGGTCAAAATTGTGTTGCCGCAATGCTTTAGCTGCAGCAATTGCAATACTTGTAGTGTACATTTCATTTCCAGTTGGCTCCGTCACAGGATGAATGGGACTGGATGATCTATTTATGATGTGCGTTTGATGACACCAAAGTTTGTGATTTAGATGGTCCCTTTCCACTAGGGAAAGCACGCGAGTGTACTTTCATGTCTGCAATACATATAAATCTACTTGTATAATACAAATCCATATGCAATACTTACTCTGTGAACAAGATCCGCTAATCGAATTCTGGGTGCCCATCCATAGCTCTTGCCGTCCGTATCCGAAATGTC
>JAQGBJ010001268.1:0-24705 GCA_034698345.1 Sphaeridia pumilis | reverse complement strand
GTATGTTTGTAGGGACGAAAATTTTGGACTTGTTAAACAAGTTCAAACGGCTCAAACCAAGTTGAGCATCTTGAGGCTCACCAAGACGTTTCTAACCTTGAGCCTTTCTGATGTAGCTGCTAGAGTTCAGCTTCAAGGCCCAGAACAAGCGGAATCGTACATTCTTTCAATGGTATGATCTACTTGATCTCGGATTCAAAGATGTGATGTAGTTCCAGGTTTTTAACTCTATATGATTTCTTTAGATTGAAGATGGTCAGATCTACGCCAAGATTACTCAAAGGGACGGCATGGTCGTGTTTCTAGATAATAAGGAAAAATACAATGGCGCTGATATGATGCAGAAAATAGAGAAGCAGGTAAGACTTTTCTTAATATCCCTACTATTCGCTTGATTCTACTCGAGTTTGTGAATGATTCCCATTGTTTTTTCTTACCTAGATTGATCTTTGCGTTTCACTGAACAAGAAGCTAGAAGCCATGAATGACAGCATCGCCACCAACCCTGATTTCATCACCAAGATCGTCTCTTCTGGAGGAGAGGACGAAGGAATATCCTCCTCAAAGTCCATGTTCGGACCAGTCTGATTCTTGCGGATTTCGAGTGTTTCTACACAGTATGTTTCTTAAGCTCTATAAAAAGTTCTTGTAACTCTGTTTGTCCAACTTTTCCGACTCAGTTCAGATAGTAAAGGCAATGACAGAACGTCGTTACTTCTCAAAGTCAACTTTTATTGACTTCTACTTCAGCTACCATAGCGGATTTACGGTTTGTCATTTTTGCTACCTCGTGAGGCCAGTACCTCCGCACTAGCCCATCTAGACACCTAACTCTAATTTTGCCGTCGGGATGCGAGCTAATCACGTAGCCAGCCGTAAAATCCATGTCTTCAGTAGCTCGACAAACTGCTGCGTTCTGGCCGTTCACTTGCTTCACATTGAATTTTGGATGTCTCCGGATAGTGTCCACCTGCACTTCTGCAACCTCTGGTTCCAGATTCAACCTTCTCCGTTTTGAACGTTTTTTTGTAGGAACTTCTTCTTGATCAACAGAGTACCAATGAACTACTGCTTTTGGTTTTTCTTTTCCAGCTATTCGACAGCATACAAGTATCAATATTTTATTGGGTTTCATAGATTTTGCCAATTAATCTTACCGCCCATTTGGACCTGCTGAACAACACCGTACTTTGTTCCCAATTCCGTCAAAGGCAAGTCCTTGGACCCCACAATTTCTCCAACTTCGAAGCGCGTACTATGGACCCTGCAGATCTTGGTAGTGTCGATATGGGCAATCGTTCCGTCCTGCAGAAATACCCAACGTCAACTTCGCACTCAAGCTAAAGCTGCACCCTCTGGAAAAGCTTACCGCCCAAGCAACTTCAGCAGTTGACCTCAAATGTATCACTTCAACTGGCACAAGTTCGTCCTTCGTTATCGCAAAACGGCTGTTGTTGCCCAACACCGAACCCAAAGCTGTTCTGGGCCTGAAAATTCCCAACCTTCTCCTCAAGTAAGATTGCCAAAACTCCTGAGTCAGGATCATTTCCCCGTCTTGAGGCTTCATTTTATACATTCGAACGTCTCCCAAAGCTACTGTTGGCTTGGGTCGTAAGATGCCCAAATTTTGTATGTCCAAATCTGTAAATACTGATGGCGGAGGTTCTTCCGACGTTTCACCGGGGATCCGTTTCATCCAATCCACTAGAACCGGACGTAGCTGCAAGACACTGTGGTTTACTGCACAGCCAGTCAGAAGTTCCTCTTTCAAACAATCAGATCAAACGGCCCACAAACCTCTACGCTTCCTATTATTAGCGTAGCCTCCAAGCCTCCAGTGGTCCCATCAAACTTCGGAGACTCCAACAGCCAGTTGACGTCATACCGATCAGAAAACAACAACTTCTCTGCAACGCGAACCTTCCGGCCCGGATAAAATGCAAAGCCTGAAGACTCAAATTCAAACCTCTTGAGCCCCACCATTCCAGTATCGACCATCATATGAGCAAAGTCACTCCAGGAGATTGAGAATGCGTAAGGCTGCTGTAGCTGACGACTTCCGAGGTACTGAACAAAGATCTGACGTTCAACCGGCCTCGAGATACGACCAATCCAACCATTGAGAAATACCGGAACTTTTTGTTGGATGTGAAGCTAGTGGACAGTCAATAGATACATTTCACTAACAACTCTTTTTTAAAACCCAGTTCATGATGTCAGTACCTTCCAAGGATCAATGAGTTCTGCTGCATCAACATTACGCAGCATCAGCTGAGTCTCCAGAAGCTTCAGGTTCACCAGTTGTTTGATACCTTGAACGAAACCTATTCTGTTTGTGCCAATCTCTTTCACGACGAATCCAGGTCTCAGATATCGGTCACATAGGATAAGCTGCAAACCATTATTGACTTGCATTCAAGATGTGTACTCGTCGATACTTTCAAATAAGACTTATGTTTATGAAGTCTCGTACATTTGTAGGCCGAATCCTTAGGAACAAATCATCAGGATGAATAGTAACGCCTATAAACAAGTACAAAGGATCTCCGCATAGATCCAGTTCAGCTCCATCTTCAGGCCTGGATTTGGATACTTTTGAAAGCTTGCTAACGATTCCCATCTTAGCTTCACCATCGGGACCCGTTGTTAGCACAGTATCTTGAAGACCAATTCTTGCCGGCAGTTGAGGAGACTCTGGTCTAATGCTCGAAACTGGTCTTACGGGTATGTAGGTGGCCTGGAAGCCGGATTTTGCTCTAATCATAGACATGGCCATTGTTACACAATACTTCAGAATTTAGCCTATACTCTATCAAACACTAATACATTTGAGTTTCTACGTGTATATACCTAGAACTACATTTCATCCAGCGATTCAAATTTTAGAGTAGTATCAAGGGGAAACCAGTGTAAATTTAGAAACACACAACTCTAAAAGTCTAGCTTTTCGAAATATTGCAGTAACATTCATATTAAAATGTCAAATGAGCAATAAGCAGGTTTGAATTTTGAGCCCGTGGGTTTTCGATGTCGGGTCACTGGTTTTAGTGAGATTCGAGAATGCAATGTTATCAAATGTGAACTAAATTTGTTTTTATTTCAATGTGAAGAGATCTTTGAAGGTGAACTTTCTGGTGCTGCTGAGGGGCCCTTGGGGGCCTTCTTTGTCCCTGAAAAGTTTCAGCTTCGATACAAATCTGTAGGCCCAGTATTGGCCGTTTCAAGTTTGAAGTTGCGAAATTTAACATGGGGAAGATAGGAAAGTGTACCTTCCAAGTCCTGCTGTAGCCAAACGGAGTAACATTTTGATGAACGGACTTCACGAAGTAATTGCCCTTATAACCCTTAACAATCAGGCCAAGTATGAAGAAAATCCGAGATGAAAAAATTTTTGGCCAAAAAATTTCGAAAGGGGTACCACTGTCGATTTTTTTTGGCCAAATTTTTTTTTGTCTCGGATTCGATTCATATTTGGCATAAATGTGAAGGGTCCCAAGGGCAATTCATCCGAGAAGTCCGTTCATCAAAATGTTTTTCCGTTTCGCCACAGCAGGACTTGCAAGGTACACCTATCTTCCCCATGTTAATTTCTCGAAATTTTGAAGTTTTTTCGTTTTTGTAGGCTTGGGAGTTTCCTTCAAAGCTGAAACCTCCCAGTGGCATAGAAGGGACCCAAGGACATCCAGAAAGTGCCACGAAGGACCCCTATCCCTAGCCTGTTTCGAGAAAAATCGACATAAACGCTGGTGCTGGATTACACTAGTGATCCGATATCCGCATTTTGTCGGGCAGAAAGTTCAAAAATCGCCTTTTGAGGCCTTAATTTCATTATGAAATTCCTGTCAGGAAGTGACGAGTATAGTTTGTCTAACTGTTAACGCCCTAAGTAGTAACTTTTTACATAAATATCGCCATACGGAACAGCCAAGAGAAATTGCAAAATCTAATCAGGCACTTGCATCAACAATTCATTTTCATTAGCGAATTTAATCCTGATGTCGACATAACACACTAATTGTCATCAGGTTCGATTATGTTCTGTACGATTAAGAAACTATTGGCACAAATGTTTTTTCGAATAACAGAAACAGGTAACACCTAACCAACTATTAACTACAAATGCATTGAGTTAAATCAACATCCATAACCATTGACACATCATAGATTTCTAAACCTATTAAACACATTTTTAGCTATATAGTTTTCTTCAGGATCTTTCAAGAATCCCACAAATCCCTCAAGTTTCTAAAACTTCTCCAGCAACGATTCCGCCACTAGTTCAATGTCTTTCAGGAATGGCTTGTCACTAGCTACTTACTGTACGTGTATGTATTCGTTTAAACTATAAGCACTAGCAACATTATGGATTTAGTAAACAGGTAATAAAAACTAGGTAAACAATTATCTCGCAACGTGTAAAGACAATATCCTCATCTTCAATCTAGATTTCTTAAAATACATAACCAGTATACGTACAATCAGCAACAACTCCTACGAAGCGACAAGGTACAATCGACAGTATCAACAATAAAATAGACTCTGCCTACTTTTAAATTCTTAATACTATCACTACACACTAGAAGCAAGTAAGTAACATAGTTATCCAACTATTTCTACTACAACTGAGTGGCCTTCTTCCTTCTAAACAATCCCATCAGCCCACTCGATCTCTTTCTATCGTCTTTTCCCTTGGTTGGAGTGTCACTTTCACTCGAACTCTCGCTGTGCCGATGATGTCTTCCTTCCATTGTCGAATTCGCGGATCTTCTATCCGCCGGTCCCGAAGAAGTTGGTGGCCGAACCCCTGGTGGCAGCGAAGCTGTTCTTGACGTTCTGACTGTTGGAGGAACTGTAGCTTCGTGTGCTGCATATACTGAAATTCAAGAAATAGTACATTCATTAGAACCTTTACAATCTACAGTAGTCAGCATTCTACCTCCATAACCAACATGCACCCCCAAACTACATATCAGAATCTACTTCTAGTAAAACATTCTACTTTTCCATGCACCAAAAAACCTACAAACATGCATATCAAAATCTACCCAACTTGTCAAGCAAAAACGGTGCAAAAACCAAAACACACCCTGGTGATACGGATCTACTATCCGCGTGCTAACAATCTGCGAAGTAGTTCGATTGTTTGTGTATTGTTTAGTTGAAGTAAAAGTAGAAGTAGAACTGGAACTGTGCAAGTGTCGCATATTTCCAGGATTCAAAAGGTGTGCTGGAGGTAATGTAACAGGCAAAGGTGGAGGCATTCCTGACAACGTCACAAACATATGGCACACACATTATTTTTAGTGCAAAACAAAACAAGCTATTAAATATTAAATACATCACACAACGTGCAATCATTTCAAAACTTCATTCCCATTTGACGCCCTTTGACCTCTTCAAACTCACCTCTGTCAAGAGACCTATTTTGCCATCCATCAGTTTCTTCACCAGCAGCAGCACCATTTCCATTCGTGTTGCCATTATGGAACCCATTCTTGGCCACTGGCGACCTCAAGAACACTTCGTCGCTATGATGGGAGCTTCTGCTGGCATTCTCGATGCTGGAAGTCCGAGGTGGGATTGGTGGCTTTTGAACTGTCTTGGTTTCAGCAGCAGGTTCCTGAAAATCACATTACAAGTTTAGCTTTTTTGATAGGGACACACCACTAGTCCTAACGAATCAAGATAGTTTTGATATCTGAATGTTCCGTGTTGTTGTGATTGTGTATAGAGCTATGGCATATGCCCTTTCAAAGCCGGCACAGCAAACAAGCAGCATTTAAATAACAAGATCATAATAAATTATCGTGCACACTAGATACAAAACCAAAACAATAAAAAGCACCTGCAATACATCAACATTAGCGTAGACAGGTTCCCTGGATCTCGGCTTGTTGTTCAAAGTACGCCGATTTGTCACTGGAGTCGACGAAGCCGAGGACGAACTGGCATCAGCGTCCTGGTCAGCAGTTTGCCCATTTCCAACCGGCACCGCTTTGATCGGAGTTGGTCTTATAATCTGGTGGTGAGGTGGGCTCATTGTAGTCGAAGAACTCATCGACGAACTTACAGATTCGCGGATCACCATTGGATTCGAAGATTCTTCAACTCCGTCTAATTGCTAAGTATTTGCGAAACAAAATGACGAAATCAGACTCAAAACTATCTATCAAAAGCTTCAAACTTTCAAAGGTCAAGCCAAATAAAGCGATCACCATCCCAAAAACGTCATAGGGGGCATGCAAAATCATATAGCTTCAAACGTCCAAGTTTATCCATGCAATCCAAATCACCCCACCGTCATCATGCTATTAAACTATGGAAAGAAGCACGGCAGCAGCCATGTTGGTTAGATGTATCATAAGTGTTCATATGTCTGTAATCTAAATCTACTTCTACATCTAGATACTACTTACTTAGTTTTCAAAAGAGATAGAATTTCAAGAGCAGTCGTTAGATAGACGGAATTATATTATATAGCCTTACAATGCTCTAGTACTACAGAAAGTCAAAACAGACTGGCAATAAATAGAAACAATTCAATCAAGAGTGTTCTTCAAAACTAGTATTAATTATATCTACTACAATTTCACGTCCATTTTCTACAGCTTAAGCTCCATCGTCCTTACTTACCACTTGAGTATCATAGCTGGTAAGTTGCTGACTTGGAGGAAGCTGAGCGTGGAAACTGACTTTCTTAACCCATTCCTCTAAAGCTGCCTCGTTCTCAGCTAAAAACAGGTACTCGGAACCGTCAGAAGGCTTCAATCTGCAAATACGAAGTTATCATTATATAGTTTAATATTCCAGTTAAAATGTGTATATTTGAAACTAGCTAATTTTCAAACCTGAACACATGCTTCTTTTTGGTGTAATCCGATGCCTTCTCACAAACCGCTTGGTAAATCATGATTGGCGATGCATTAGCCTTGCTCGCCACAAAATCGTCTTCATCCTTGAAGAAACACAACAGCTGCCCACATAATACCACAAAGTACGTCTTCCATGACCTCACTGCAGCGCGCTTCCCGCCGCTCTGAAGTTCATGCTTGCGCTCGACGTAACCGCTGATTTCCACTGGTGGCAGGTCCTGGACGTTTTCTAATTTCTTCAGCTTGCGGAAACTTTGTGTCCGTCTGCGGGTTGTAAAACTTGGTGTTCTCTTTGGCTTCTTTTGGTCTACTTTGAAGCTCTCTGATCGTTTGACTTCCCCTGAGAACACAAATTTTGTATTAGAAATCCGATCAACGGTATAAATTCAACACAAGAACAACAAACGCTAGATTGACAACACAAGACGAACAAGAAAAATTCAAGTAAGTACATTCATCAGAACAGATTTCCTCCACCACCACAAGTGACCCGTCACTTGAAGCGCCTTCTAGAAGAGAAGAAGACAAACCTTAAGTACCCATAAGCCCAACACCCAAAATTTAGTTTTAACAATGACATCACAAACTTCCGAACAACATAAGTAGTCGAAATGTAAGACTCTACGACTTCCAAACTTACCATCCGTCGCTTGTTCAACTCTTAAAAAGTTGGATACAGCAGGTGCTGGATCGCTTCCTGGTAATTACGACAGAGAAAGAAGCAAAAAACTAGTCAAAATAGGAACTACTGAAAGTTCTCATGCACATGCAATCACTTGATAGATTTGAAATTACAATTAAAAAAGATACAAATCAAGTAATATCCCACAAAATTAGTCACAACAGGTGCCCAAAACGGCATCCACAAGATCTCCATACTCACCTCGACGTAATCGGTCGCCGAAGAGATTCAATGTAGGCTTCCAATGACTAGATTCTTCGACCCTGCAAAACCAAATCAACCTTTTAGTATAAGATATATTCAAGATTGAAAAAGAGATGTATTTTTGGTATCTACCGCTTCTCCTCATGGTCACCAGCGCCTCCAGTTGCCCTATCCATATCTTCTCTCGTGAACTTGATTTCTTGAGTTCTTCGCCTATCGTCTTCCCGCTTCCTTTCATCGGTAATCCGCTGGACTTCTTTCCGCTTGATGGCTTCAACTCGTTCACGTTCAGCTCTTTTGGCCTCTTCTATCTTGGTTTCTTGCTCCTTCTTCCGCTGAACAGAAAAGGCGTCTTCAATCATAGTCGACCTCTTCAAGCTCTCCAACTTGTCAGCCTGAGCATCAATTGTTTGTTGGAAGTCCTGATGGCGTTTGATAATGTCTTCGACTTCAGCAATGCTGTCACCCAGTGATTCATCCTTCAAAGTCGGTTCCCGACTAACAAGCCAGCTCTCCATCTGACTTGCATCTCTCAAGAACATGCGGGCGTCCAAACTTTGTTCGTAGATTTCCTTTCGAGCGTTCAAAACATCTTGGAGGTGAGCCCAGCGTTGTTTTAGCAGCGAGACCTTGTCTTCAATTTCATCAGCCAAAAAGTGTCCATCAGTGATCAGTTTCCTGCCCTTTTCGGTGAATTCTTCAAAGGCTGGAGCTTTGGAGGCGACTTCAGCCTGGTACTCTTTGTGTCTTGCAATAAGAGCTTCAGCGCCAGCAACGTCCTTGGCCAGTTCGGGTGCTGTGACTTTGGCGATGAGTTCGTTGGTCCAAGCCAAGTGTTCTCTCTGTGCATCGAAGTAAGACTGCAGCTGCTCAGCTTGATTCAGCTTGCTGTTGCGCTGCTGAGCCTTGTCCAAAAGTTCATTCCAGGCCTCTACGGTTTCTTCATGTTTCACTTCGACGTGTTCACTGGCGTCAGGGAAGAGGTCGCCCAGTCGTTTTGCTTCAGAGACAACAGCTTCAACTTGTTCTTTGACAGCGGCGAGGTCCATGTCGAAGGCTTGTTGCTTTCGGCCTAGAGCTTTGATGGACTCCAAGTCATGTCCGTAATCTTCTGAAGTGAGTGCGGCGTCCTTTTCGCTAATCCAAGAAATTGTTTCATCAGCAGCTCTGTCGAACATGTGAACCTGCTTCGCCCCGTGAAGAGCTTCCTGTCGAGCCAATGCCAGCTCTTTGAACTCTTCCCAAAGCTGCTTGACATCCTTGGCTTTGCCGCTAATCTTTTCTGGGTCCGGATGGCCTTCTTGTATGAGCTCATGGGCAGCGTTTTGAACGGCAGCGATCCGATTTTCTCCAGCATTGCTTTGGGTCGCCAAAAATGCTTCAAACTTTTGAATAAGTATTTCGACATGTTCCACGTCTCGGCCGTAATCTTCACTTCCAGCAATGTTCATTTGGTCTTGAATCCATTCGACGACTTCATCAGAATCTCTGAGGAACTTGAAGAGGCGCTCAGCATCAATGAGCCGTTGTTTACGCTTGTCAGCCAGCTTTTGGAGTTCCGTGTAGTGTTCCTGAACTGCGCTGATGTGCTTCTTGAGGTTTTCACTGTCAAAATGATCACGGTCGATCAATTTGTCGCTGACTTGGCTTAGCTTGGTTACGACAGCTTCAAAGTTGGCCAAATCTCTGGTGTACACTTCAAGCTTTCTCTGCAGGTTCTGAACACTGTCTTCATCTTTTCCGTAGTCCACCGAGGCAAAATATGGTTTCCGGTCCTTCATCCAGACTTCGGCTTCGTTCGCTTCGGTGTAGAAGTGTTGAGATTGGAGGGCATCGGCGAGACGCAACTTCCGAACAGTCGCAGCTTCCTTCAGCTTCGCAAACAGTTCCTGGAGGATGTTCATTTTGCTCAGGATTTCTTCAGTGGCAAAATGCTTTGACTTCACCATTTGCTGGCCACGGCTCAAGAGGCTTGTGATGAAAGGTTCGTGGGTTTGAATTTCCGCTTCCAGGGCTTGATGTTTCTTTTGCAGGCTCTGAGCAGCTGTTAGAGTTGAACCAAGCTCTGTCGAGGTTGCTACCGGCTCTTTGTCATTGATCCATTGAACCTCGTCCTCCAAATCACGCAAGAAACGGTATAACCTCAGGGCGTCTTCCAAATTGTCTTTACGAATGTGCAGCGGTTCTTGAAGGGCATGGTACCGCCGAACTATGCTGTCAACTCTGGTTTTGATTTCGCCCTGCAAGAAATGGTTCGCCTTTTGGAAGGCTACTGCAGACTGCTTCACTTGTTCAATTGGCTCAGCATGGTTGGTGAAGTCCGTGTTTAGAGCCATCCATTTCTTCAGAAGGTGTTGCACGGAAGTGAGGTCTTTACCGTGGTCTTCAGATGACAACTGCTGTTCGATCTCATCCATCCAAGCTTCCAGATCGTCCAGATTCTGGTTGAACAACAAAGCTTGATAGGCTTCGTGAAGTCTGTCACGTTTCAAGCTTGAGGCGTCTTGAAGTTGTTTCCATAGTTGTTTGAGGTCGTCAAGACGAATGGATATTTCATTAGCTGCAAAATGGTCCTTGTCAGCCAACAATCCTTCACCTTCTTGATTAACACTCGTTACACGATTCTCGTTCGCCGCAAGTTCAGCATCAAAAGCCTGGTGCTTTTGAATTTTGCTTTGGAGGTTGGACATTTCTCGATAGTTTTCTTCGTTAGCGATCTGAAGCTTTTCAATGATCCAGCTTTCAACTTCGTATACATTACGCAGGAACTGATGGAAGTCCTTGGATTCTTCAAGTTTGTTTGCTCTGGCGTCGGAGAGCTTCTTCAGCTTTTCGAGTCTCGCTTGGGTGTCATCAAGTTTCTTCTCGATTGAAGCCGATGAATAATGGTCATCGTCCAAGAGTTCTTTGCCAAACTTGTGGAGTTCTTGAACACGTTGTAGTTGGACGTCCAGTGTCTTTTGGAATGCGTCGTGTTTCCTGCTCAAGGATTCAACAGCGGTGAGGGAATCGCCTAGATCTTCGTTGTTCAAGAATGCTTCTTTTTCGGCGAGAAGAGACTCAGCTTGCTCAGCCATGGTGTTGAAGGTCTGCAGTTGTTGCGCTTGCTTCAATTTGCGTTCTCTCTGGGCACAGGCGGACTTCAATGATGACTGGAGTTCTTCCAAATGCTTCAATCCGTTGGCCAACTCGGTTTTGGATGGGTGACCTTCAGTGATGTGCCTGCTACCGAATTTCTGCAGAGCTACAAAGTTAGGCTGCTTCCCGTTGATTTCTGCTTTCCTCTCTTCGTGTAACTGGATCAAGGCATCAGCTTCAGCTGCAGAGTTTGGTAAGTCAGCTGTTTGCATCTTCGATTTCATATCGTCCACCCAGGTCTCAAGGTCCTTCAAATCTTTCATGAACTTCTGTAAGGTCAAGGAGTCTTGTAAAGTAGTTCGTCTATTGATACAAGAAGTGCTCAATTCATTCCAGCAATCTTGAACGGATTCGATCTTCTCATCAATTGGCTTGGTATCTTCGGGGTACTTGCCAGCAAGTCGTTCTTTTTCAGTGATGAGGTCTGAAAGCTTCTGTCCAATGGCACTCATATCACGTTCCAAAGCATCTTGCTTTCTGATCAAGGATTGAACTGAATCCAGGTCTTTACCAGTATCATCACTGGATAACGCAGAAGTCTTTTCGTTGATACGGGATTGAGTGTCGTCAACATCCCGGTTGAAGGCATGCACTTCCAAAGCGCCGGCCAATTTGCTCCTGTAGGCATTCAAAGCCCCTTTCAAGTTCTTCCATTTGCTGTTCAAGCGGTTCTTGCGATCTTCAATTGGCTTGTGGTCCTTTTCTTTCTTGGCTTGCTTGAGGAGTTTATCAGCCAAATCGTTAATTTTGACAATACGGGAGTCGTCCACTCTCATGTCGGAATCTACATCTTCAAGCTTCCTCTGGATTTCTTGGCAATGTTCGTAGTCTCTACCAGTGTCGCTGGCTCCTATCAACATATCCTTCTCACGGATCCACGTCTCAACCTTTTCAACTTGGGTATTGAATTCAAGAATGTCTTGGGCTTCTTCCAAGCCCTTGCCACAGTTCTTCGATTCAAGCAGCAGAGCCTTCCATGCCTTCAACAAGTTTTCCATCTGAGACCTGATTTCGGGGGACTTCTCATGCTTCTTCTGGATCAGTTTATCCCCGGACTGCATAATTTGATGAATTCGAGGCTCGTTTGCTTCCAGTTCGGATTCGAAAGCCTGGTGTTTTTGCAGCTTCTTGATTTTTTCTTCAAGGCTGGTAACTGTACTTTGAGTAGCTTCAATATCAAGTTTCTTTTTCTTTTCGTCGATCCAACTACTGGTTTCCGCGACATCTCGGAGGAACTGGACGTACAACAAGTTGTCCTCGAGCCTGGCACGTTTGGCTGTACTAGATTTTTTAACATTAACCCTATGAGCGGCGACTCCATCTAGTTTGGTCTTGACCAAGGGAGACTCGAAGTGGTTCTGACGGACTAGCTTTCCACCTTGCTCTTGCAGAAGATTGAATTTTTCCTCTTGAGTGGCGAGAAGTCTTTCGAAAGCGTCGTGCTTCTTCAATTGCCCATCAACCTCTTCAACAGTTTCCATCAAATCTGTTCCAGCTAATGTGGCTTCTTGTGCGCTGCAAACCGTGTCAAGCTGCTTGGCGTCTCGTAAGAAAATTTGAAGATCTATTAGCTGGTCCAAGTAAATTTTTTTCTTCTCCCAAGCATGTTTCAGCCTATCTTGTTCCATCACAAGAACGTCCAACTTGTCCTTGACTTCTTTGGATGACGGGTGCGCTTCTCTGATCATGGTTTGACCAAGGCCGAAGGCTTCTTCGAACTTCTGTTCCCTCGCTTCGATTTCGCCTTTTAAACGTTCGTGTTCGGCCATCAGGAGTTGAGCACTTGTGGTGTCTCTAACCTTTTCCTGAGTTTGAACGGCTGACTGGATTCCAGCACACCAATTCATCAAATCTCGAACCTAAATGTACGAGAATCAATTGTACAAGTCATATATCGGCTTTCCAAAAGCTGCAGATTTGAAAAACTTACGGCTGCAGAGAATCGATGGAAATCGCATGCATTATGGAGCTCTTCCTTTTTCTGAACAGCCCGTTGTTGTAGGTCGTTCCAGCTCTCAATCACCATATTCTGCTCTTCTTTGATGTGTTGTGCATTGGTTGGGTATATGGCTTGCAGTCTGGATGCATCGTCAACCAAAACCTTTAAAGCAAACAAATAATGTATTCAAAGCCCCAATTTCACATGAAATTTCCTGCCATTCAAGCCAGTAGCTTACTTGAAGTTGCGCTTCCAACGCAAGAAGATCAATTTCGAAATTCTCGTGGACCCGGAGCATACTTTCACAAGAGTTGAAGTCTCTACCGGTACCTTCTGGAATAGAGGAAATCTTTTCTTGGATTCGAGCCAATGCATCAGCAACGTCACGGTTGAATCGGTGGATTTCTCCAGCTGCTTGGAGCTTCTGATCTCGGGCTTGGATGTGTGCTAGGAGACTGTTCCATTTTTCGCTGAAAAACGGTGGAATAATATGTTGAAATTTTGAAAAGTGGTTTCGCAAAACACTCATTAACAACACATTTGGGGACAGTAGACAAAAAAAGAGCAGTTAGTAAAAGCAAGTTATTGTTGCACCGCTTACCATATTACGTCATGTTTTTCAGAAACTAGGGCTGGAATATCCTCACTAAAATAAAAGAACTAAGTGCTATCATGAATTCTAGGTTTTAGTGTTTCTAAACCACTATTGGAACCACCAACACCTCTATAATTGTTATAATATAAATTGAACGTATTGATATTACGAATTTTCAGGTTAAGCTTGATCAGAATCGGGCAGCAAAACTTACATCAAATGATCCGTTTGAGTATCAACATCATTGGCATAAGGGTTTCCTGAAGCGATCAACTTCTTCGCGAGGTCGTCCAGTTGCCGGAATCGTTCCCTGTTCCCTTCGATTCTGAGCTTGAAGTCGTCAAACTTGGATTGAAGCAACTATGGTACCCAGATTTTCATTAGTTCAAATTCAGTCATACGAAATATCTCAATTCATGCACCCTTACAAGTAAATGCTCATAATCGTGACCATAATCCTCAGAAGACGCAGTTTGGAACTGATCATTCATCCACTTCTCAAACTCATCAGCCTCCTTGAAATACTCGTGGCGCTGAATGCTCTCAAGCAATTTTACACGTCTGGCATTTGCCAAATTTCTCAAGTTCTTCATTTGCTGAACGATAGCTTCTTGCTTGTTATTGATGACCTTTGAATCTGGGTGCTTCGCGTTGACCATGGTTTGAGCCATGGAACTCATTTCTGTGACAAGGCCGCTGTATGAATCCATCTCGAGCTCCAGAGCCTGAAACACAAAATTAACATTGGTTCCGTGAATCTGAAGCAGTTACGCTGAATTAACACTAAAAATCTCACCTTTTGCTTTGTTAGCAATTTCACAGCGGCATCCTTGTCCTTTCCATAATCTTTAGACAATAAAATGCTGTTCTTTTCATTCATCCAGGTCTCCACCTCGGAAGCGTCAAAGAAGAATTGCTGAGCTTTCAGAGCCAGATCGAGCCTCTTAGCTCGGTCTTTGGTGGCTTCATTGAGCTTGTTCCAGGCCTCTTTCAGAGTACTGCATCCAGCTTGGATCTAAACAAGGAAGCATTAGCAACTTCTCATAATAACACATTTTACTTTGCAAAATAATCTTACATCTGCCTTTTCTGGATGATTCTCTTTGACCAAAACAGCTCCATTCGCTAGCGTCTTCTCCAATTTAGGCTCATGTCCAGTAATTTCAGCTTCTAACTTCTTGTGTTTCTTGAACAATGTCTGGGCTTGATATAAATCTTGAGGCAAAGAATCACTGTTGGCTGAAGATAGATGCTCTTGGATCCATTGCATCTCAGCATCAATTTCATACAAGAAGTTGTAGAACCGCAACAATTGTTCCAATGCCTTTCTTCTAGCATCTGCCGGATCTTTGAGTGCATTCAGTCTGTCGAGACACTCTTGAACATTCTTCTTGATATTCTTGGCGTCGAAATGACCTTCAGCTTCCATTTCTTCTGCCATCCGACGAAGATCTTGCAGCTTCTGTTCCCATTGAGCAAGTTCCGCTTCAGACATCTGATGCTTCTGTAACATATCTTTGCACGATCGACGATCATGAGGCATTTCTTTGGATCGCAGTAGGTTCTCCATTTCTTGCATTTTTTGGCGAATACTGTCGAGGCTCTTATTGTAGGTGTATTGAGCTTCAGCTTGCTGCAACTTGTCTTGCTTTTCCTTGGACAGGTCCTTCAGCTTATCCCAAGCGTCGTTCAATTCCTTGAGTTCCTTCTCAATGGCTTTCCGACGTAGCTCATCTTCGGTTATGAGTTTCTGACCAGCTTTGTTAATATTCTTCAATTGAACTTCGTTTGCGGTGACTTCACGCATGAAGGCTTCGTGTTTTTGCACCTTGCGCTCAAGGTTGGTCAAGTCTTTGTAGGACTCATCAGACGCTGTTTTGATCTTCTCTGCAATCCATGACTTCATGTCGTCGACGTCAGTTTGGAACTGATGATACTTGAGCGATTTGGCCAAATTGTCCTTCCTTTCCTTAGCTCGTTCTTTAACTTTGTGCCTTCTGGCAAGAACTTGGTTTCGTCTGGCGTCGATATTCTCGCTGTCGTAGTGCTTGGCTTCGATAAGCTTGTTGGCCGTGTCTGAAAAGATGTTCAGCCTTTCATCTTGTGCGACTAGGGAATTTTCAAAGTCCAGATGCCGTTTCATCAGCCCTTCTACTTCGTCTAGAGAGGATCCAAGATCACCAAGGCCGAGGTACGCATTATGGCCTGAAGTCGCGGTGTCGATTGAGTCTGCTTCGCGAAGGAACATTTGCAGGTCGAAGGCTTGCTGAAGCCAATCTCCTTTTTCTCCCCATCCACGGTGGAGGGCAGCACGTTCTTCCTTGAGTTGAACCATGCGATCGGAGACTTCCTTGGTGCCATCCGGATTACGACGAACAAGGCTAGCGCCAAGCTTCATGACTTCTTCAAACTCGTCTTCATGTGCTTTGATATCGTCAGCGAGGTCCTGATGCTTCTTCAGCAGTGCTTCAGCTGTAGAAACGTCTCTTGCAGGCTCATGGGCGTTCAAAGCTTCTTTGGTATCATTTACCCAGGACAAGAGGTTTTTAGAGCTATTCATGAAGATCTGCTCTCCAACTGCTCCTTCCAATCTGGCTCGGCGGTCTATCGCCTTCTTTGTCAACTCTTCCCACATATTCTGGATCTCGCCTTGTCTATCAGAAACATTCTTGCGCTCATTGGGATAAGATGCCTTAACCGACTCTGCTAGATCGTTCACTCGATGAAGCTTCTCTTCAATGGGAGATAATTCTCGTTCAAGGTTCTTGTGACGTCGCTGAAGTGCCTCAACAGTCTTCAAGTCTTGGCCCATGTCATCAGTGTCGATCTGCATCATCTTCTCAAGCATCCAGTCTCTGGCTTCATCGCAAGTTCTGTTGAAGAGTTCCACGCTGGAAGCTCCTTCCAACGATCGTTCTTTCATCACCTTCAACTGATTTAGCATGTCCCACAGCTTGTGGACTTGCTTCTGCCTTGCTCGGACTTTATCGATCTGAGAGTGATTAGCCTTTTCGAAGTCGACGACCATCTTGTCGATTCGTTCGATACGCCTGGAGCTGGCGGAAAGGTCGGTCAAGAATTTCTGAAAGAAAAACACATTTCTTACTTTCGAAACCCTCAACTTAAGTTGAATCGAATTCTGTATTGTATCCAGATTTGTCTTACCTCAAACTTCCTCTTAGCGTCTTCCACACTCTCGTTTTTGTCATCGGTCTTTAAGAGCTTCTCCTTCTCACCGATCCATTTTTCGAAATCGTCACATTCACGGTAAAATCCGAACAGCTTAATGGCGTCTTCCAAATAAGCATGGCGTTTCTGAGATAGATGAATAAAAGATTTATATAAGTAAAGCTTTATTTTAGCTAGCAATCTCAAGATCATTCCCAGGTACTTGCTTACGTTTGCCAAATTATCGATTTCCTTGTAACCGTTGTTAACCTTCGCTTGTCTCTTTTCGACTGGTTCTGTGGCTTCAGCGGCACGTTTGGCTCCACGAGCTGCAATTAAGAATACAGAATTAATTAATTAATTCTTTTTCGGTTAAGTATAACAAACTCTTCAAGATCACTCACGAGTAGGCTTAGGCTTGGACTTCTTCACCATTACGTTCTCCAGCACCATTTTAGTCTTCTTAACTCTTCGAACTTCTTGAACAGTTTCGGGCTTTCTCACCGAAACCTGAACGACTTTGGGTTCAATTTCTTTAACATAGTTGGCTGGCACGAATCCGTCCTGTCCATTCGCTCTTCTCACGTTCCACCAGTCTTTGTTTGTCTTGTTCAGTAAGAACATAACCTGAAAAAATAAAGATTTTGTTAAAACAATCCTTGAAAATCGTAACTACCTTCAAGAACTTCCCGCCAACTTTGAAACTTGAATTATTCATAAAGTATAAGTAAAAATAAACTCTTCAGTATGAATTCCTCCTCATCAATCAGTCAACTCGACATAACCGTAAGCACCCTCGAAACGCCGTCTTAAAAATTTGGTTTCGCTCAACGAAATACTTCATTTTTTCAGATTCTCTCAAAAATACTATCCTTGCTTCAACCTTCAGACCGCCGCTCAAGTCGCCTGGTATGTCATCACTGGAACTCAACTCTAGAGCAACATGTTGGATTCGAAGCTCCATTGAATTTCCTAAACAAGCCTCTGATGTACTTCATTTCCCGCTCCCTATTGACCACAGTCCACCTCCGTCCACTAATGTTCCAGAACCTCTCCAGAGTCTACAGTCCTTCCAAATGGATCAAAAGGCCACATCGAGTTCGCAGTGTGATAGCAGACCGCTTCATTGACGTCAGTGTTCTTGAACAAACGCTTGAAATCTGTCAAAACCTTCGACATCTGAAAGCTTGTATCCGAAGTTTGCTATCGACCAGTCTGAATCCAGAAATCTGGAAATCTAGCCTCCGCTACTTGACTTCACTAAACATACTTCAGAACGTCTATGCGGCTTCCAGGGACTCTGAGCTCGCACTGGAAATTCTGAAACTTGATCTGCCCTGTTTGAAGTCCCTGACTTTGAGGTTTCAAATCTACCAATCGATGCTTGACACTAGGACCATTTCAGCTCTTCAAATCGGACTCGTCCAATTTTTAAACACAGCTTTAAACCTTCGACATGTCTACATCGAGCTCATAGGTAGAGTCCGAGCGAGGTTTGCACTGCTTCCCTTTGACTTTGAAGACGATGAACCACCAATCCTCGATAGTTCGAACATCAACAAGGATTCGCCGGCGTACTCAAACCTGAGCCATCTTCTTGTTCGACTTCCGCAATCAGAAGGCGTTGCTTTTTGGAACCTCCTGACCAAGACTCAAACAGGCCTGACGAAACTAATCCTGCAACTTCCTAATGAAAGCCTTTTGACTAACCTGCAAACTATTGAACGTAACTCTAGGACATTGAAGACCCTCTCACTAACTGGGAGTTCTGACGACTACCTCAATTTGAACTATGCAAGCCTTGCCAACTGCATTTGTCTGGAAAATCTTCACTTGGCTCTGCTGTACCATGGAGATCATAGTTCGCCAACTACTTCGATAGAGCTACCATTTTTGCCTCAAACCCTACAAAGACTTGATATTTCATGGATCAAAGTTAAAACTGAGCATTTGGCTAGAATATCACAAGACCTGCCAAATCTAAGACGTCTAGCTCTGGTTGGCTGCGGCGAACATGAAGAATACGGCGTCACTGTTCCAGTTCTACTGAGCATGTTGTTAATGCGAAGAGTCGAAGAGCTTCTGGTCTACAATGTCAATCATAATTACATTCCACAAGACATGCGGAAGCTTGTTGATATTCTTCACAGCCTGCATAGGGTCAAAACAAGAGTTCATATTCGTGAGGGGGCCTTTTATATAGTTCCATCGAGAAGCTACAGGGACAAGTCCAATTCATGGTACTGGGGGACCAGTTCGTATTCTCTTGCTCCAGTGCATTTTCAAAATCCATATTCGACTAATGAGGAGGTTCAAGAAATTGTCTAAATTTTCCCAGTGATAAATAAACATTCGTAAGTACCTCGCCCTTAGCGACTTGAATGTCTTGACCGTCAAACGGATACTGAGCTTTCACTTGAGGCACTGCTCGTTCTTCAGTAACGGTTGCATAGTCAGTTCGAGTGATTGGCTCTTCTTCCCAGTATTCTTGTGGTACTAGTTTTTGCTCTTGAACGTATTCAGCGTCCTCAGCTTGACTCTCTGGTTCTTGCATCTGAAATTAAAAATTGTCCCTTAAAACTTTAAACTAGTTGCTCTCATTACATGTGTTCGAAGTTTAACTTACGTCTATGGTAGAAATTCCAGCCTTAATGAGCTTCTCTGCTTGTTGGTTCAACCCTTTGATGTCAACTTCATAGGCGCGAATTTCACCCTCCAAATCCTTGTGCCGTTTGAGCAGGGCTTGAGCGCTAGGCTCATCCTCGCCGTAATCGTTGGAAGCAACCAAAGGCCGCTTTTCGTTGATCCAGGAGTCGGCTTCATTAGCATCGGCATAAAACTGAAACACAGATTCGTTAATAAAGATTTCATAACTTCCGTGTTGGTTGACTTGTATGTAATTACCTGATAGGTCTCTTCGGCATCTTTTAGTTTCTTCTCTCTAGCGGCTGCCAAATCCTTGAGGACATCCCAATTTTGTTTCAAGCTCTCTATCCGCTGTTTGATATCCTTAGATTCTGGATGGCTACTACTCATAAGTTCTTGACCAGCATCAATAATCTTATGCGATTTTGACTGCCTAGCCCTCATTTCATCCAGAACAGCCTTGTGCTTCTTCTGCAAGTTCTTGACACCTGCAAGGTCCTTTGCGTTTACACCAGCCTTGCAAATCCGCTGTTTTTCTACTAGCCACGCCTCCTCTTCTTCATGATCTTGGACAAATTGGAAGAAGCTTCTGGAGTCCTCCAGCTTGTGTCTGCGGTCCTTCATCTGCTCGACCAGCTTGGCATGCTCGGCTCCCAGTTTCTCTAATCTGGTGCTCAGTACCGGATGTTCCCGATTTCCAGCGTTGATGTACTGCTGTCCTTGACGGTTAAGCCTTTTGATTGTCTCTCCCATGGCACTGATTTGCGATTCCAACAAACTGTGTTTCTGAAGCAAGTCTTCTACCGCCAGCAAGTGGATTCCGACGTCGTTCGACTGGAAGTGTTCTTCCAAATCCTTCATTGTCGCACTTAGTGTATCAACTTCCCTCAGCATTGACATCAAGTTGTTCACGTTACCCAAGTTGATCTTGTGCGAGTTTAACAACTGAATGAGCTTGTTCCAAGTATTCATAATTTCATCCGCACGCTTCCGAATTCTATCTTTGTCGTGGTAATTTTCGTGCACTAGGTTGTCCGCCATAGAGTTAAGTTGCAGACATCTCTCTTCCTGCATTCCCAAAATTATCATTAATTCGAGCTCAAATCAACCTCAACCCAGCATTCGTCCGCCAACTTACCCTTGCCAGGATATCCGCACTAATAGCCTCATGCTTCTTCAGCGTAGCCTCAACCTGAACCACATTACTTCCATACCTCGGATCTGACAACACTTGAATCATATCCTTCAAATACCCCTCTCTCAAAGTACTCTTGCGGTCAAACTTGGACGCCAGCTGCTCCAACAGCGTTTGCTTTAGCAACTCATCCCTCAACGCCAACTCCCTCTGGTGCTCAGCCTTCTCCAGCGACTGCCACGCCTTTTCAATGTCATGCACCAACTGGCCCTCTGGCGGGTTATAGGGCAACTGGTTCAATTCCTTCAGTCTCGTGTTGATGTTGAAATAAGCTACTTCAATTTCACTCTTTTCCTTGTACTTTGGCGGTTTCTCGATTGTCCTATAGTCCTTAAACTGTGTTAGCTCCTGCTGGACGCCATCCAACGAGTTTGGTAAATTTCGATCGTTCAGCTTCGCTATAGTCTGTCTGATCCATTCCAAAAGCGTCGTTGTCAGCTTTTCATATTTCAGCTTCATTTTGTCTGCCTCCATAATTTGTCCGACGATCTATAAACAACCCAAAAATTGTATCAATTCCAACAACTACCTCCAACTATCATCTTTTCCAAAAACGCGTCTCACATTCGCAATTCGCCGACCTCCCTTCTGATTGTCCCGCATACGGGCAAACGTATGATAGTATGAAGCCACATATGTGAGCACAGACTTTTCATCCGGTTTAGCAACATCGATATCTGCAAAAAAACATCCGTATCAATTACAATAAATTCTCATCATTTCTCAAATCCAACATTCACATCAATTTCCAACCTTCTGCATCCAACAACCTCGGGATTCCCAAATCCCTCTCAGCCGTATCAAAAGCATTGTTCAAATTCTCAATGTGACGTGTCGGAACCAGCAAATCGTAGTCTATCAAATCCGGACGATGAGCATGAATCAAGGCGTTGAAACCCAATCCACTTCTCCACGATTCTGGAACATTCAAACATCATTAGTAACTTATTGGATATGCATCATTAACAAAGCATTTCCTTGTACTACGCACCCGTAAAGTTCAGAATATTGACATTGCTGTAGCCTTGAGTCTTTCGCTGACACCAGAGGAGGAGCGCATCCTTGGCAGACTTCTTTTCACTGCTTTCATTCTCTTCATCCTATAATAAAATACAAACAACACCACATATCAGATTCAAATGTCAATTAATGCATTACTCATCGCTATTCATGGAATTCACAGATCCTCCGAAGGCTATTAAATAACGTTAGTCATCCAACTCGCTTCTTGATTGTTCAACCCCCCTTGATTTATATCATTTCTGCCTCATTATCTTCATCAATCCTGTATCCACCAGCTCCTTGCTCAACGCTTCCCCCCTCGTTCGCTAAAGTAATTGCCATCATCAATACACCTTGTTCGACTGGATTCTGGATCGGCGCTTTCATAATCTTCTTTCAATCTTACAGTTGTAGAGAAATTGGACATTTCTCACACTCTCAAAATCCTGTCTGTCCACTATTACATATAGGCTTGGCTTCAGCAAGGTCAACTTTTATCATCACATCGGCATCGCTACCCCTCGCTACTGGCTACATATCGCTTAACATTTTCAAAAGCTCCTCATCTCCTGGATATATTCACCACCAGCAGCAGCAATGACACATTTATTTACGACTGTAACAAAAAATTCGCTAATAAAACTACATCTTTATGACGCTCATTTCCCTCCAAAAAACGCCACTCCAGCTTTTTCAAACGCCCACGCAATCCCAAAAGCTCTTGAATCTTCATCCTCAGTTCTTCTGTATACTGTATAATTAAGCAATGAAAAAATTCCCTCATGGCTGCGGTAAACAGTCCGTAGTATTCTTCGCTGCTGGACCACAAACCAACCGCCGTCAAAACAGCCTCAAGTCGTTCGGAAAAATCAATCGTTCAATATCATTTGCTTCCCCTAGAAAAAAAGCCACACCGCAAATTGTTTCACTTCAGCCTCAGTCAGCACATGGCACTCACCACATCAACTTCAATGTCTTGAATCTGAAACCGAAGGATGATGGTCCAAATGAGCCCGAGGATGAGTCGCGGATTTCCATCCACGATGTCTTCCGCTCCGATACTTTCAAGGCGTACCTGGAAGACAAGAGTCCAAAATGAGATTTATTATCATCACGTGGTATATACAGAAGCGTATCATTAGTCCAGCTTTTTTACACTGAAACCTTCCATGCATTACTTGCACCAGCAGCAGCCATGCATTCCACCTTCTTCTTGACGATTCACACCTCGTCCATTCCTACATGTGTATTCAGTCAGTATTCCATTACATAACAAGAGGCAAAAGTTTTGGCTGTCTCTGAGTCTTCGTCGTCAAATGAATAGTAATTACTCAACCATGCCGGGCATTCCAAGTATGTAATTACCCAACGAAAGTCTCCACTTGCTAAATCCTCCTCTTCTGTACTTTCTGTCAACTCAACCCGCAGGTAATCCAGTAAGGCTTTTATCCCTAATCTTTCCTACGTTTGTTTCTTCATTAACACGTGGAACTGTGGAACAACTCCCGGTTCATCCTCAAAGTTGCTTCACCTTTTGACGACAGTCTCAAACTTGAAACTTGTCCTTGTACACACATCATAACGTCATCAACTTCAATTAGTATTTTTACCTGAGATTCTCCTACCGGTTCTGACGCTTTTACTTTAAGCTGAAGAAGTTAAACCGGCTTATACATAATTGCTTCCTGATTTATATATATATTTTTAGTCAAACCGTTATCTTAATTCCAAGTTGCTAAATTGCTAAAAGAGTATCTCCTGTCCTAGCATTTTGAAGACTCAAGTTGAACCTGATTAAAGCTGTAAATTCCCTTGTCTTTTAAGGTCCCGGTCGAGAGCTTACACCGGTTTCGCTTCCTTGCCAATTAACACCTCAGAGTCTTCAGTCCGAATAACATGACCAAAGAAGAGACGCCCAAATCGCCGAATCTCCGACAGCATCTTGAAATTTATTTTTTAAAACCTTGTTTTTCCAACTGACCTTTGTGTGAAGGAAAGCCAAACTCTTGTTGACATTCTCAATCATGTGAACACGCATTTTGCCAGTGTTGGGCTTCCCCAACTTTTCGCCGCTGATGATTTCCAGCAACTTGAGCAGCTTCCGCCCATCCGCAAGATCCTTGAACAGGTCTTCCACTTCCATTTTGGCCTGAAAATAGAAAACAAAATAAATACGCTGTTATATAGATCTTCATGTTTTAAGTTGTTCCACCAAGCTTTTTTAAGGTAAATTAAGGTAAATCGAGGCGATGATGAGTAAGTATATATACTCTTGGAAATCATGCTGCTTTCATCCATTGTCAAGAAACAAACAGAATCATACAGAAAAACATCATTTTTTTGCAATCTCTTCTGTTTCAAAAGCTCATGATAATTTTCAAAATTACTGTCATTTTTAAAGAACTGTTCTTTTCGCCATACTTTTGTTCAAGTCATTTTTAGTGGGCGTTCAAACCTCCTTCAAGCCTTTTTCTCAACCACGACCAAACTGAATATTATAATCATCAGAAAACGTTCAGAATAAGCAGCAAAATCCTTATAGCCCCAAGTTCTTGAGTCTTCAATCCACACTTGATAATTTACAAAAAGCTTCCCTGTACTCCATCAGCTTTCAAAGTATTTTCCAAAGGGTGAACCGGAAAGTTTCCGTCGGAAACCCGTGTTTGTTTAGGACCAAAATAGGATTTATAACAACATCATCAGAAAGTCAGTACTTTGTTCAGCATTACATCATCACAGTTTGTCCGCTCCTTCAATCAGTGCTGCAACCTTATACTTCTCCAGCTGTCTGTCCAGCCCCAGCTCTTCCAGAGCCTCAACTTCCAGACGTATCCACGTGGTCTTTCTTCGCCCGCATTTTCTATTGTTTTTACTTATGCCACCAACCGACTCGAGCCCGTATGTTCAACACCAGCTATGAATTAGGTCACATAAAATCACCCATTAGCTTCGTCGACATTCTGACTGACTGAATCCATCAACTTGTACGGCTTCGTTAACTTTCCCATCCTGAATCCTGCCTGAGAACCTTCTCTGTATTTTTACACATCAAAAACCAGGTAGCTACACGTGACTTTTCCCTCTTGCCAACATGCGAATCTGCTACTACTACAAGCATGCGAAGAAACATTTCCTCGCTAATCTACACACCTGTAAACATTACAACGCCTATTATAACTCCTCTCCTCATTCAATCTCATTGTCAGCCACTTGAGTCATAAACAATTTCAAACAATAACAAAACCTCATCACCGACACGCAATG
>JAQGBJ010001267.1:0-24706 GCA_034698345.1 Sphaeridia pumilis | reverse complement strand
ACGGGATTATCCTGTAATATTACGGTATTAAGGGCCTTGAAAACGATATAAATCTTGAACAAGAAGAAGAAAAACAAATTGAGCGACCAAGACTCCAACTCCAACTCAGTCAGTAGGAAATGAGAGCATATATATACAGAATCCGTAAGAAAATCTTGTTTTGTTCCAAGTAGTTTTGGCATATATGCATGTGACTGGAGGAAAGCGAGCGTGGAGCTTATGCATGGACAAAGCGTTTGGATTTTCGTATGTAACCAAGGATACATACAGACGCTGGAGAAGCGTTCCAGGCAGCAGCTTTTGGCAAGGTGGGAAAAGTGGGTAGGTAAAGTCTAAGCTATGGAGATGTTCCATTACAGGGGATTATTTGTGGAAGGTGATTCGTCGGCTCCTTGGTAAAGGCTATGAGGTTAATTGAGGTGGAGGATGTAATTTGTCTCTGGTGGGTATTTCAACACCCGTAGTTACGACGCTTTTCAGTGGTCTGAATGCCTTGTGAAAGCTTTGTATAAAACTTGAAGCTTTCTCTCCTTCTTTTACTCAAGTAAATGCAAGGGGAAAGGAGGAGGTGATCATCATCAGATTCCACACAGGTGTTCTCCAAAAGCGAATTTACAACTCTCAGGAAGTGTCCTTTGATATTACTATACCAAATTCCTGTATATGGATTTAATGGAAAGAGATTTGATGGTGGGGATTTGAATCGGGATATATTTCGATTGAATCTGGAGAATACATATATACATATACTGCGATGCATCGACATCGCATCGGTCCGATGGGACTTCGCATTAGAAGCAGCATATAAGTACGTAGCGTCCTCTGTGAGCTCGGTGATCAATACTTGTTAATGGGTTTTCGAACATATGGAAGACACACATTTTGTAATTTTACTACTCTTCCAGACGCTTTCAAGACTTGGAACGAGATGAAGCGCCGGTGGCTAGAAGTCTTTGCGATCGATTCTAGATTACAAAATTTATAAAATTCGAGTTCAAATTATGAGAATAATCTTGTTGATAAGCTATCATGCGTCCTCATCCCCACGCCAAGATCAATCTACTCTGGAGATGATTTGGTTTTGATAAGTTTTTTGATCAAGTTTCCTTCGATCCATCGTTTCTGTTGGCAAAAGAAAGCGGAGTTTTGGAGATAGAGTTTTTGGTTATTTTGGTCCGTGGTTCGACTCTTGTTGTTAGGAATTTGTTTGAAGTGTAGTTTGTGTGGGTTCCAAAGCGAAGAAGGGACGCTTGAAGCGGTGTATAGCGCCGTCGGATTTTGTTTTGACAAATTAGAGAGTCTCTTTACATTGTGATATTCCGATGGGATTTGGACGAGACAAAGGCTGGTTTTGACAGGCGGTGGGAGAGACGCTGCGCTGTTGGAGCTTTGCTTCTATTATCCATGTACTTGATGTGATAACTCGGCTAATAAGGTTTCTGTCTAATGTGAAAAGTAGAGAGAGAGAGAGAGCTAGCCGTCGGCGGCGGGGACGGCGGTGGGGGGGGGAATCGTCTGTCTATTCAGATGAAGAAGGAAAGCAGCAAGGAAATCTAGAAGACAAAAGAAAGAATGGGGTTAAATTGATAAGGCGCGGTTTGAGAGGCAGACTACAAGTGAGTTTACAAAGTGTTTGTGTATGTTTGAGACGTTGAGAAATTGTTTGCTTTGGAAATTTATACAGGATGACGAGTATTTATAATAAGCACGCGGGTTGTAGGCGGACGGACGTATTGAGAAAGTAAAAGGCTTTCACAACATGCGGAGGCTTGGCGAATTTGTGTGATGTGTATTAACATGATGTGTGATGGAGTGTGGGAAAATGAAAAGTTGCGAAATTTCAAAAGGAGAAAGGTTCAAAGGCGGAGCCGCCACCACCAGACGGCGGCCTTCTTGACAGATACGGGTTCCTGTTGTGGGCGGCTTAGAGCGTGTAATCAAGTTAGCGGACGAAGAAGAAGAGGAGAAATTACATGATAAGATGGCGGCGTAATTAATACCGTGTTGTATGAATAATTCACCGGCTGTGTAAGTGAGTGGTGGGTTTGGAGTTCGAGGAGGGAGATTGCTGTGGGTGTTAGGGCGGCGGTCCTTGCAGTCAAGAAGTTCCAAAGCGAGTCCGTACAAGCTTGACATACTGTACGTGAAGATTCTACTCCTGGAGAAACATGCTTCCAAGTAGCAGAGTATGTAAGTACCGATACCGACCGATTGAATATGTTGTCAAAGTACCTTTTTGTCATTATTATTTATGCATTGGTGCGGGTCGTAAATCAGATGGAAGGCTTGCCGTTTTGACGTCCTCTTTTTCCTGTTCCCACCAGCAGTCAAGTCAAGTTGTATCGAAAATACTGTGTATGAGGTACAAATATCGATTGCTATTCCGGAGAAAAAATCGAGGAGCCATCATCATATATTGGATGGAGACACTACTCTAAAATCCATGTATTTTTCATAACCTGGTAATAACGCATTCCTGAAGCGTTATGAGGATAACAAGAAATACCTCTTTTACTATTGGTATTTTGGGGGTTTTGCAGGAATTCCGTCCGGTCCAAGAGAAAAGTGTCACTAAAATTTAAACTTCCCGCTTGAAAAGAAGCGTATCGTTTCTAGCGTAAGTTGGAGTTGGAGCAGTATGCAGTTTGACAGGTTACAGTTACAAGTACAAGCGGTTGGTGTTATGCTGCTGTTGCTCCTCCTCCTGGGGAAATCTATGGGTTTTTTGGGGGACACTTTTGAAATATTTATGGCTTTGGCTCTAGCCAGCAAACATGATTTGTATTCTGACGAGTAGCATGAGGGGAGAGGGGAAGGGGGAGGTGTTGAGTGGGTGGCTTTGGCTTCTGTGACCTATGTAACAGAGTAACAAAGATCCCCTCCTGAGGCCTGAGAGTATAAGAGAAGCGCGGGAAAGTTTAAAATGTTTACCGGTGAAAAATAGCAGACTGTGTATTTTATTTCCCTCGCTTTCCTCTCCTTGTTCTGCTTCTGCCAGTGACAAAAATGTAGATTTATGTCCGTGCGAGTTTTTCCGACAGGTATTTAATAACCTAGTTTTTCCCTGAGAAGTGTTTCCCGCTTGCTCGCATGTATTTTATGAAAGCTATATAGCTTTTGGTATATTTTCAGGAAAAAGATGTATCGGTGGTGGTGGTGAAAGCAACTTCTTTTGGCGTTTCCCGCCACGGTAACAGCTTAAAAGTTGTATTTCTTGTGTTATTTTCGTGTATATATAGTTGTGATGAATGTCTGCTGACCTTATTTCAAGAAGGTTGTGAGGGGGCTTTTTCTGTGAGAGAAAGTTGCTTGGATGGAATTTATGAGCCGGAATGCATGCCTGGCTTTGAACCGGCAACTTTTTAACGTTTGTCTTTGACTTTTTCTCCTCAGGTTGAGAAGCTAAAGCTTTGGGTTTTCAGTGGCTTAAAAGAGAAACACACGATTAATTTTTACTCTTGTGAACTCGAGAGAAATTCGGAATTTCAAACTGTGGTGAAAGTCGGCTCGGAGAGAATGTTGCTTCAGTGGTTCGTACAGCAAGTTCGACGACTTTTTTAGTTACTTGTAAAAGATTCTTCACAAGTTTTTATCAGAGCACGTTGGGGAACTGAGAGTGAAAGTTGTACAAGACTGACTGAGCAGACACGTATATATTTGTACCGATATAGGCTCACAGAAACTTATTATAAGTCTGTGTTGTATAATCTGTTGGGTCGTACGGAGATTGTTTGGAAAAAGTCACTGGAGAAACACAGAAACGCTAAAACAAATCAGTAAGAAAAGGTCGGTGAAAGTACTTGTAGTAGGAACAAGTCACTTGTGTGAATACTTTTTCTTCAACTTGGAGCAGAGAAACTTGTCGAGAAAACTTTGGGTCGTAAATGAATGGCTAACGAATCTACTCTGTACTTTGGGAAACATTTTGGGAGAAGAGGGAAAAAGTGAGTATATTAACAGGAGAAAGTAGAGCACTTAAGTTGCAATTTTACTAATTCAGTTAGCGTATCAAGTTGATGTTTGCAGAAACTCGTCTGGCTTTTGGTTATTGGGAGGGAGAAATTATTTGAGCGGAGAAAGTTGAGTTTTTTGAGGAGGGTGTGGCCAGATTGGGTCGACGGTCATTAGTTATTGTGTGTTTGTGCATTGGGAGAAAGTGATTTTGAAACGTGGGGAATAAAGCAATGCTTGGACTGTGAGGTTGAAGAGCAAGTTACATGTAAGCGATGCGGGCGAAGGGACGTAGAGAGAGAGAAAAAGGTTATTAATTTGCCGTATTGATTTCAAGTTTCCGCTTTGGAGAAAGTTGGGCCGGTTGGTTCGAGGAAAGGAAATTGAACAGCTGGGATTGGTAGGAGCTTGGATGGCGAGAAGGGTGTAAAAATGGGCTGATATGTGTGAAACTTGATATTGGACATGGTCATGAGTCTCCAGAGTGGGAACGAGGAGGACTCCAACTTTTTCTGACACAAGTAATGAAAGATGGCTGGCCAATATATTGGCTCTCCCAACTGAGTTATTTCGGATTTTTTCTTCGACTTGTAAAAAAAGTTAAACTGCTTTTTCCAACAGCTTTTTCGAAGGCTTATAAAGCTTTGAAGCCAATGTTTTGGAACGAAAATTAACAAGTACAAACGCTGTTGAAGCATAGCTTGTAAGTCTAGACTCGACTGGATTGAAGAAGGTTCGAGGCTTCACAGGCGGGTCCATCTGTGTATCTACGTACGTACAGTCTGCTGGCTCTGGCTCGTGGGTAATAATAAGGACCGGAGATAAATTGCAAACCAATAGGCTCAAAGAAATGGCTCCTTTTTGAAGCTAATGGAGCGGATACTATATACGTGGGGTGCATGGTTGTAAGTGAAAGTTGGAGAAAGTACCAAGAGAAGAGCCCATATATGTAGCCAGCGTAGCTGAAGGCAAAGCGGAAGTTGGCTGAAAAACGGCTCTTTGAAAAAAGAGAATCGAAAGGCGTAGGAGAAAATGCAGGAGGTTGTAATCTCGAAAAAGAAGAGGAAGCAATGTTGTAGTGCCGCAGGATTACATGGGACGGAGCAAGAGTTTTGGCGGCGAATTCAGTGCTTCGTAAGGACAAATTATCCTTGTGCGGGATGTTGTCAAGGAAATTGGTTCTGGTACTGCAAATTGTCTCTTTGAGTTGCTCTTCTGGTTAAGCGAGGAGAAAGCGCTGTTCAGCCCGGCGAAGGCCTCTGAAGTCTGGTGGACTCTGAATTTGTGAGATGTGGGAGACTTGAGCTGCTGCAACTTTCCAACTGAATGAGAGTTGAAGTGCGGCTGATTTATCTCTTTGTCTCGATTGAACGTCACACGAGTCGTTGATTTGACTGAATTCGCACATGTTTCTGAAACAATATTTATCTTTTGCCCAAAGGCATGTCATGGAGGCTGTGGAAGTCAGTTGACGAAGCCTTCCAGCATTTGTTCTATTCCAGGTCCTTCTCCAGGCTTCAGAGAGAGCAAATCAGTTACTGTCATTCTTTGATTTGCAACAGAAAATCTGGAATATTGTACTGCGGCATGAATGATGTGGAAAAGCTTGTTTGATTGAACAAGACAAAAGTTGTTGTTGTTGTTGTTGAACAGGAAAGTTTTCCGTGGTTCCCTTTTTACGCTTGGCTTGAGTAAAGTTTGCCTGGAGAATTGCGTGTTCAGTGCTGAGCTGAGCCAAGCTCTGAAGTTGATGAGGACTTGGAGCCAGAGCCAACTCTCGGAAGTTGCGTTGATAGAATCAAGGTGAATTGATGATGGTAATGCGAGTTTCATGAGAACTGCGTGGTGGTTGTCCAGGTAAAAATAGCGAGGTGAAAGTTGCTGGAGAAAGTCGGTTGCATGTTTCCAGGATACCGGAAGCTGTACACTGACTTTGGTTCCGCCCGAAACTGTTGGAAATCCAGTATTCCGAGAGTGAAAGTCTGGTGGAGAAAGTTGGCTTGGATTTGTTTAGCTAATCAGTAGTAGAAGTAGAAGCTGTGAAACCATTCAAGTTGTATCAGCTTATGGAGGTTTTCTGAATACTGACTTAGTGAGGGAGGTGTTGGTGTTGGTGGGAATTATGTTTTGTAATTTTGGAAGGAGAAAGTGCGTAGCAACTTTCACCCTTTGAAGAGCACGAGAAAGAGAGAAAATTGATTCAGAATTGACTCGGTTCTACATGAATGGTCTTATTAGCGTCGTCGTTCAACTTGGCTTCGAGTCCTGAATGCCAAACGCAGTTGGTGAAAGCGAGTATATAGTTTAGTGAAAATACGGCAACCAAGTTGAAGCGGAACGTGCGGAACGAAAGTAATATAATAGGCTGGTTGGATGGATGCGTGAATATAAACGTTGGTCGTTTCGAAACTGTTCCAACATTCGAACACTGCCACGCGTACTTTATACATATACATTTATGAGGCTGTGAAAAATATCGAATACTGTGAATGCTGACTGAATAGGCTATTGAGAATTGATATTTACCAAGAGAGGGGGTTTTTGTTAGAATTCTGGCGTGGTGAAAGCAGTATGTTTATATATGGGTTTTGCCTCTGAAATTTACAAGGTTTGCTTGCACGAGTTGCACGAGCGTAAATTTCGGGGGGGGGGTGCGTGTGGAAGGCTTGAAGTTCCTCCACGTCCAAGTATGTACCTTGAACTTGAAGGGCTTGAGGGCTGTAGCACGTGCTCCGCAAATGGTACTTGGCAAAGGTGGAGTGGACGATGAGAGCCACTTCGAAGATGAACATGTTCATCTGCACTGGACTTGGAAAAAATGGTTGCTGACTTCGTTCTGTTTGAAGCTATATATGCCCTAGGCCCATAGAGTTGAATGAAAGACTGCTCGAGAATTTTGACAGGTGTGTGTACCAGTTGAGGTTTTTGAGGTGAAAGTTGTAGGAGGTTGAGTGGGTGGAGGAGGTCAGGAAAGAATGACAAGACTATGGAAGTGAATACGACGTGAACAATGATGGAGTGGCTGCGGAGGAGCAATTCCCGGAAGTGTCCAAGTACACAGTAGAGAAGTGCTCGGCGGAAGTAGTTACACGTCCAAGTGGGTTCAGGAAATGTTGCCTGTTGTGGATTTTTGTTGAGGATGGAAGAGAGAGCCATTGAGTTGACCAGTTTACCCACCGCGCTCACTCGATGGCTATTCAGTTCAGTGTGTACATGTAAAATGTCAAACAGGTAGCAGGACTGAAACGTCATTGCTTGACCGAGTACATTTTGAAACTGAGTGATCAATCTTTGTTGTATTCTCAGCTTGAGCTTTTAAAAATGACCTTTGCCCCCCCCTCAGTACAGGCGAGGCGAGAGATATATAAATTAGGTTTAGAAACAAGTTTGAAAAACAGTATTCTAGAATGCTTGGATCGGCTGCTCCTTGTTCTACAGTTTGGCTTTGACACTGAAAAATGAAGTCGATTTGGATGCCTAGCTGCTTCGATTCTGTGATGTATTTCCCATCGTTTCCAGAATCGGAGAAAAAGAGTTTTTTGGAGGCTTCTAAAGCATGTCCGTAATGGAATAAGTAGTAAACCATTGGAGGAACCATGTAGAAATTTCGCCCATGTAATTTGGCACCCGTCCAGTCAATCACGAAGGCCGATCATTACGCTCTCGAAGGAGGCACGCGCCCAAGTTTCGGCGCCTTTCTACCGTCGAGCTATGACTATGTTCAAGTAACCTGAGGAGCTACTTAAGCTTGCGTAGATTATAGAACCCCTTGTTATATACATAATTCGCTTTTGAAACAAAAACCACGTGGGTTACAATAGAGCTTATCGCCTCTAGAGGAGGAGGAGGAGAAGACGGCAGCGGCGGCGGCGGCTTTCTCCCGGTATAATGAGAAGAATAAGAGCCGGGTTGGATTAAATTTTTTTTTCGTCATCATCATCATTTTCGTTTGGTTTCCTTGGACTTTTTTCTTGGAAATCCTTAGCGGCGGTGTCTTTTGTCCTTTGCTTTAGATAAGAGCCAAAAGGAAGACGAAGAAGAAGGATCCATTTTTGTCGACTGGAGCTATTAGGAGACAATGGGACTTGAATAGCCTGTGGTTCCTTTTGGGCAATTTTGACTTCTTTTTTGGTTGAAGCCAGCACCACATGTGTGTTGGAAACACAAAAGTTTTAAAGTATCACCAATCCAGTATTGCCTTCGCTTTCACCGTGTGGACTGCTGCTGGAACCAGCGATCATCATCATCACCCCTTTTTCACTCATCTTCACGTCCTTGGTTTATGTACAAGGGAGAAAGTTTGTAGTCACCACGAGACTGAATACAGACAAAACAGCAGCGGACTAGACAGTTGGTTGTGGGCTCACAAAGTTTGCTCTTACTTTGAATGCAAGTGATGTTGGAGATTGCATTGCATCCAAGTGGGGGGAACTACTACTCGAGCTCCTCGTGCTATTCATCGGGTAGAGCGTTGAACCAAACCAGGAATCTTTTGAACTTGACGAGAGAAGGAAGAAATATACATTGAAACTTCGTAAAGGACACGAGAGAGAAAGCGAGCTATGGAGTTGCTGGAGTGATGGAGAAACAAGGAGAGAGGCGAGGAGTCGATGGGGTTTTGTTGTAGAGCAAGTAGAAAGCACATGGACGGGAAATAACGTTGAAGAGGATGGAAACACATGTGAGTTGTGTGTGAATGACAAGCGGGGAAAGTTGGAGCAGCAGGGGAAGAAACATGGACGCATTCTACTACTATGATATGAGGAACGAAGATCGAGGAACAAGGAAATTATACATGGGAGCAGGTAGGGTAGGTTGTATAGTGTGTGGGGAGAAGTGGGAGGAAGAAAGCGGGAGAAAGCAAGCAAAAGAGATCTGGCGGGAAAAGAGCGAGAGAAAGTGAAACTCGCTGGAAAGCGAAGCGGTAGATGGCGCTGGGAGTGAGGGAAGAGAGAAAAAGATGAGGAGTGATAGCGGAGAGAAGCACGGCCGGTAGATGGCGCTGCTTCAAGTTCGGGTGTCTTGCATCTATGCATTGGATTGTATAATTCTCAGGGCTGGCATATTCGTATTATACGAATTGAATATTCGATCGGATATAAATTTTTCAAAAAATACGAATACAGATATTATCGAATATGAATTTCCAACTTTTTTACGAATATGAATACGAATACAATTTATCGGTTAAAATACGAATTTAATTCGAATTAAATTGAAACTATTCCTTGGCATACTTATTGACTCGAATGAACAAGACATGCTTCATAGATCAGAGCTCAAAGAAAGTCTGGTATCGCTCAGAATCAATCGGACGCCGCTGAACAAGCGTTCAACGCTGACCTGTGTCACAGGGAAGCTCAGAATAGCTTCTTCAGATTCGTCGTAACTTTTCAAGGAACTTCAATGCCGCACATTTCAACCTGACAAGTCGACTTGTTGTTTACGAGGCTGTAATTAAAGTGCTGATACACAGCACTACATGACTTGTCGCATTTTGATTGTTTTTGACAAAAACTAGCAATTACACGATTTCGATTAATACACCCACCAGAATAATGCTTCCTCGCCAAGCTCTTTCGGATGTGTGCTTTTGTAATGGCCGTACATATTGAAGAACTTCAGCAATGGCCGGTTCATGTTTCGCGCGCTTTCAAAAACGTTGGGATCCAACCATTCGAATTATACAAATAATTATTGGATAAAAAATACGAATACGAATTCGAATATGAATATTGACTCCCGCTCTATTCGAATACAATACGAATACGAATCATGTAAAAAAATTCGTATAATACGAATAATACGAATACGAATACCGATACGAATCGAATTTGCCAGCCCTGAATAATTCTGTGATCATGCTTTACGAAGAAAGTAATGGTTTTTGAACCATTTGGCAGTTTTGGTCATTAGCTCGAATATTCAGCCTTCAAGAAGAGTTTGTATCACAACTTATGGATATTTTATAGTTTTAGTTTCAGTGGTGTTTTGGTGGGAGAAAGTTGAAGCTCAAAAGCAAACAACTGGTGGACAAACCGGAAGTGGAACTACACTCAGTAAAACCTGACGGAAGTAGTTTGATCTAATGAGTATACTCACTTTGTGGAAAAGTTGTAGAGAAGTACTGGATGAGAATGTCGACTTTCTCTTTGAAGTTTCGTAGCCGTGTGATGATGCTCATACTGATGGCGGTCGTGAGAGAAAAAGCCCTTGACTTTGACAGTGTCGTCGTGATTTCAAGTTACACCGGATGGGCCAGACCAATTTCGGTGCTTCAGACGACCACCAAACCAAGTCTCCGCTGTATATGTTGACGACTGGGAAGAAAGTGTCAGTTGGCTCTCTGAGAAGAGTTTGTTTGAATGGGGCGGGGAGGAACAGTATCGTTTGGCGGCTGATAAGCCGTTTAAGTTGCAAAGTGTTGGATGAGCTTTTTTTGGAAGAAAGACCTGCTGCTGCTGAGCTGGTGAACAGCTGGCGAGAAGGATCTCACTCACTCCTTCTACCAACATCAGGGAGAGGCTAAGTGGTAAAGTAAAGAAATATATATTGGTTATAATGTGTTGTCGTTTTGTGGCGGTGGGGAAAGTGTTATGGTGACTGAGGACACTGCTGAGAGGCGTATTGACGCCAATTTGAAGTTTCTCTGTGAGGATTTGGGATGTCTTGGTTTGTTGTTGTACAAGTTACTGTTCCTGGCTTGGTGTCACATTTCAGACGTCGAGACTCAAGACCACAGTCGCTAACGATGGTCGGCTGACGATACTTGAAAGTTTTTCAGGTTGGTCATTTCAAGTAGTTTAGTCGGTCGGTTGTCCATGTTACTTTGTTGAGGGTGCCAGGAGACTGGAATTTTTCATTAAACCGAGTGAAAGGAGTAGCTAGTGCAGGAGAAGCGTCAGATTTCAAAGGTTTCTGGTTTGCTTGCTGCTCACTTGGCGTTTGAAGTTGCGAGCAAAGGCTGGAAGAAGAAGCCTGAAGCCGCTGGAAGGAGTGAAAGTCACGATATATTTGCTTTGGAGGCGTTTACCTGGCCGAGTCTTGTTGTTGTTGCACAGCTTGAGCGTGTAAACAAGTCGAGTAAACAGTATATAGCAGGAGTCCGAAAGTGAAAGTCATAGAGTTTAAATAGCGGTCAGTAGTAGTCAGCACAAGAGACGTGACTTGAAAGGTGTCATAGAGCTTGGAGAGGTTATGACAATATTTGTGGCTTCTCCCACAGTGTCTTGATGGCAATGCTCAAGTAATTGCACACTTCGCCGAAGTACTAGAAGCAATCAATTGCTCCGCTTGTCCACGTGAAAATCGCTGGCGCTTCAGCTCACAGTCAATGACAGTAATCAGCGTCGAGAGAGTCTCGCACGAAACCTTGTTTCGTTGTTGTTTGTTGTCACACACACACACAATCGACCGCGCTTCATCGGAAGTTGTATGAAAATACTTGGAAAATACCGATGCACAAATCCTGTTCACACAATAGCGATCAATGTCGGCTTCCTGCCGAGCCAGGCACCGGTTGCTACTACTCTTGTTGTTGCTACCGCATAAAAGAGCATTCATTCTGTCTGTACAGGTGTTCAATTTGGCGCCAAGTTTGCTCTTTGAATTTGGTTCCTCCTCCTATTCCTTTGCTACCATCGAGTGAGCCATTGGGTACTCGAACCACGTAGTCAATTACGTTAATGGAGCCACAAGATCTTCTCGCCGAATTGTGCAATAGCAGCAGCAGCGAGTCCTTTGCTTTGTTTAAACTGTTGTATAGCAATTTTGTTGTTTGTTGCGAAACTGCAGCAGCAATGCGAGTTTGTAGTTGAATGCGAAATGTGTTTATTTACTTGTTTTTACCTTTAAAAGAGCTACCGTTATATTCACAAGTCTCTTTTCGAGCTTTTTTAGGCAAAAATTCTAGCGTTTGTTTTGTTGCTGGATCTGAAAAGCTAGTAGAAACGCTACAAGTTTCTAGAAAATATAGAAAATACACTCTTATTCTCCTTCTCCTGTCCTTTAAGCAACTCCAAAGCTCGGCCAGGTAATAGCTTGCACTTTGGCTAATTAATGTTTCGTCGGAGAAACTTTTTGAGGTGTGATGGAACAGTGTTATTAGCGCGGCAACTTTGTACATTTTCAAACTTTTGCCAGGCTTTAAAAGGAAGAAAGCTGCTGTAGAAAGATCAAGAATCTTGCTTCTAGAATCCTCCTAGTTTTCTAGAATCTTGGTTCATGTTTCGAATCTTTGGCTTGCTTTGCACGCGCCGCCCTGATTGAAATTCTGTATCCGGCGGAGCATAAATTGTGAATTGAAAAAATTAAAGACAGGTTTTTTCTCGCTTTCTCTCTCTCTCTCACTTTCTCTGTGCGTCTTTAGTGTTTATGCGTTTCTAAGAGACCAGTTATTATTACGTACTAATAAATCTTACTTAGGCAGGGGGAGGAGCCAGGGGCTTTTACAGGAGCAAAGTAATACTAATATCGACGAAAGGGGAAGAAAATGCGTCCTGTTTCCCGCTGCCCCATCGTAGCCAGGCTTAACTTGGATGATAATAACTGACTCTGAAATAGTAGTGTATTGGAAACGCGTAGGAGAAGAAACAAAAACAGTAACTCGGTTTACTTGTTTCCTGTGTAAGGAAACGAGAAGGAGGAAGAAGAGATGGAATGAGATGAAATAAAGGATTGCGGGAATAGAGGGAGAAAAGCCCGCGAAACAAGACTGGAGAAAGGAATGGTGAAAGTGGTAGAGCAAAATAAGTTATAGGCAGCTTAGCAAGTGGTAGACGAAGGTTTTTTGGAAGAAGCAAAAGATATAGAGATGTTTTCAAGGAAATTCTTGAAATAAAATGTAGAGAAAGCAAGAGAGAGAGAGAGAACGTGCTAAAGATATGTTGAAATGGTGTGTGTCAGCAGGATTGTGTTTTAGAGTTTTGAGACCCGAAAATGTTGAAACAGGGATGAAACAAGATGCTGCTATGGTTGAAGAAAGCAAAAGGAAGAAACTGAGGAAGGAAAGGAGGCTATGGAAGTAAATTGAAATGTATAAGCTGGAAAAATAAAATGCGTGTGGGTAAAGCTCCCCAGCAGGTGGTTGGCCAAGTAATCTTGTCCAAATTGTGATTTATGACGGTGAGATGTGAGAGAGGAAGAAGAGATGGAGGATGCTGGAGAAAGTCGGAAGAGAGAGAGAGAGAGTGAATGTAAACAAACGGGAAGGGGGCGCTGCTGCTGTTGTTGTTGTTTGTTGCTGGTGCTGGTGCTGAGGGAGAGAAGGGCACCAGGGGTCGAAAGGGGGCGGGGCATGAGTGCGCTGCAGAGTGTAAGCGCTCATATTGTTCATCTTCCCCCTCCAGTCCAGCGTTTAATGGACCCGTGGAGCGCTCGTAATAGCCGTCGCGGTTTGGAGGCTAGCCAAGCGGTTTTACCGACGTGAAGTATATAAGCGTTGCGGATGGACCATGAAACCATGGAGAAAGTATCACAGAGAATCACAGAAGCTATGTTTGTGCCACAAACTTTGTGGTGGGTGTCAAAATATATAGCGCGAACGACTCCTGTGGTGAGCGCGGTAATAATGGCGGGAAGTACACAGGCAGGGGGCGCGGCGGGCGGGCGGGATTGGGCGGGGAGAGACGAAAGTAAACAAACTAAAGTTGGAGCGGCTTGGAGAGAATCAATGTGAGCCTTGTATCAGAGATGAGCCAAGGGAAGAAGCTGGAGAAATCAAGGATTTGAACGCTGTTATACTATACTACATATATATAGGACAAAGTTTGAAATTGGCAATCGGCAAACTTTGGCATTGTCATGATGCTGATGATGGTCTTTGGCTAAATGTCGTCGGGATGTCACCGTTTTGTAATGGGTATTGTTTTCTGAAAATGGTCGTCTTTTACAATGGTGGCAACAATTCCGATCACGTCCGGCGACTGCTTTGAGATTTTAAGCAGGAAGTTGGGGAGACAATACTGAATTGGAGGCTGCAAGGGTTATGATGATGATGAATCTCCCAATATGATTAATTGAGCGAGGAGCTAAATTACGGCCAAGAAGCTTTGGCTCTCCGATATGGAGGCGTTGGAGCAGGAGGAAGAAATTGATAAACTGCAGCAGGCGTCGATGACAGTATCGGAGGACGGCACGTACATATTGGAGACTTGGAGATTGAACACATTTGGCGTCCGCGAGATAAATACCAGAAGATTCCCAATTGTGACTTCAGGAGTTGGCCAGCAGTAGTCAGTAGTAGGCGTAATAGGTTTCTTGTGTTCTGTCGCGATTATATTTGTTCTTGGGTGGAGAGGAGCTACGGAGTAGTGGACAGCAGAAGAAGAAGCCTAAGCTCCTGATGAACTTCTAATTTGATCAAGTCGCCCAGTCAGTCAGTGCTCGGTAAACTCGATGTTCAGCTTTTATGCTTTCTCCCCGTCGGTGTTGATTAGGCTGTTGCGGCGGGTAGGTTGAAGGTGGGAAGTTTTGGCTGGAAGGACTCGAGGTTTGGGCAGGTTCTCGGTTACTTGTTGATGGTATTTTATTGGTAGCAATTACAAGGAAACAGGAGGTTTTGCTGAGGAAATTCAGCGAAGGAGCCCAGAACCCAGCCCAGGAACCACCAACCTCCGGATATTTAAGACCGGCTGGGAAAGGTGAAATAATAATCATAAAGCTAATGTACGGTTGCAACTCCAGTCGAGCTGACAGAGGCAAGGTTGTGGGCTTCGTCGTCGTCGCCGTGTATTGCTTTATTGGCCTCTGATATATGGGCAATAAGGCAAAACGAGGCCTACAGCTGTAAATCCTGCTGAAGATCCCGGAGATGGAAGGAGGGTTTTCCAAGGAGATCTAAGCACGATACGATACGTTTTATTATTATATTTCTGTATGCTGCTCTTCCTGTATCAAAAGTGTATTTCGTGGCGGGGAGTCTGAGTCTCCTGATGCTGACTGAAGTGAACCATTTCTTATGGTGCTCCCAAGCCAAGCTGGAGGTCATAAATACGAATCGTAATATGTGTTGGAAGTAATAATTTTACCCTTTGGTATTCGATCGAAGTGAATTGAAGGGGTTGATATTCAGGGGGGAACAGTCTACCGTTTAACCGCCATTGCTAAAAATATTGGGGGGTTTCAGCGCCAAGTTTGAATCTCGCTCCGGTATAACTTTCCTTGCATCAGGAGGAGGGGGAGGGGATACACTTGGGAAATATACATGGGAGCTATATGGACGACAAGGCCGCTAAAGCTTTCATTCCTCATTCTGACAGCTAACATGAAGTTTTATTTCAAAGGGTGGTTTCTCCTGTCAAGTCCCGCTAGACGAGCTCAACGTTATATCTCCTTCTCCTTCCTCGACTTGAGCAGGGAAGAAGAAGGTTTCGCCGGGAGAGATAATGTGATCCTGATCTTTTCATGATGTTGATATTATTATATCTCTTCTTCACTAACCACCGGCAAAGTTGGGGCGTCTTCGGTGGTCGATAGGAGGGAAGAAAATGCACTGGGATTTGGCTGTCAAGAAGGGTTCAGAATTGAGTTGTTGTTGTTGTCTTGGCGCCAAGTTCGAACTTGGAAGTTTTTGGAAAGTGAATTCCAAGCGACGAAAAGTCTTGACTCCTCAGATACTGTGACCCTTCCGGTTGGAGCTAATTACTCCTACTCGTGACTCGAGCTCCGTCAATGTAATAACAAGTGTGACCTGTCACCAGGCACGTACATATTACGTTTCACATGCTTCTTAGCCGAAATCTGTCCAAAGTATAAGGCAAATGACAAGAGGTTTCTCACGTCCCAAGCTAATATGTCCCTATGGTTTCCTATCTTCCAAGACACAGCTTCGTGTATGTGATTTTGGTGGACTTTTGCTCGCTGTATTCCCAAGACTTCAGCACCTAAACTAAGCGAGTCTCCTTGTTGTAGAGGCTTGTGTAAAAAAGCTATGAGTGGGAATGGTATGGCTTTCTGAGAGGGTTTTGTTGTTACCTTGTTTATCCAAGCAGTTTGTGTCGGCAAAGACTTCCATTAATGAAGCTGCTATGTTTAGCAGGAAGGGAAAAGTTTGTCCATGTGGTAAAGTTGTAGTGTGATCTGACATCGAAGCATCGAAGGTTGGGCGCTGGCTCGATGTGGCGTTCGAAGTCGCTCGATGCCACCAAATGCATCTGCTGGCAGCAGGCTCGCCTCGCGTCTCGCCTGGTGCATTAGTCGTAAAACGGTTCCAATTATTAAATTATTAGCAAAGGGCGCTTCGCCTGTATGTTTCTTGGCATATGTTTTAATGAGGGAGGGATTACATCCTTCGAGTCTTGCAGTCCCTCTTGGAGTGTAGGAGTTTAGGCCGGCCACAGATGCACTTTGTGTATATATTTTGTCGTATATTTAACGATTGTTAAAAGGCGAGCAGCCAGTTGAACGAGGTTTTTGTTAATGAACGAAGTGATATAACGAAATGCAAGTTTGCGTTATCGGCGTGCCGTGTGAAGGAGGGAGAGAAAATATTTCGAAACAAGCCTTTAGCTAGTGTAGAAGTCTTTGGGAAAGCCGGCTTTAAACGGTAAGCTCGGGCAGGGAAAGTTCAGTCTTGTTCCAGCGCTTGGAAAGTGACGACGTCTTTTTGTATAAGGTGAACGAGAGGGAAGGAAGAAGAAGAAGAGACAATAAAATTTGTGTTCAATGTAAGAGGGAAAGAAGCTTGTTTGAAAAGTGACGAGGAATTTGTAAAATTGGTGAAAGTGGTGAAAGTAATCGAAAGGAATGAGAAAAGTGTAAAAGTGTTAACAAAGGCTTTGAAGGAATTTATTAAACGACATGATAGGATTTGTGTGTAAAAGTTGGAGAAAGTTTTAAAAGTGCCGCAGTTTTCGTATGCAAATGTGTGTGGCAGTGGAGGTGGGAGAAAAAGAAGAAGAATGAAATTGTTATTCGAGCTTTTGGGAATGATCGAAATTTGTCGTGATAAAAATCGATAGTGTTGTTGAGTAATAATTGATTTGGTCAATTAAAATTGCAAAAGTGTCGATTGTTTCTGAGGGAAGTGTGGGAAAGTTTGTGTGGGGGAAGGTGTCAAAGTGTCATGCATTTGTTATAAGGGAGTATAGGAAACATCGAGGACGCCAATCAGGATACCAGGATACCAGGAACTTGGAACAGGACGTCGGCGGCGAGGGACTTCGGACTTGGGGGTAGAAGACAGAGAGCGAAGACATCGAAGAAGCTGAACCGGAAGCTTCGTGGGAATCCTGCAACGATGAGACGCAAGCAAAAGACTACTGGGCGGGAAGCTTAAGTCCAGCGGCGAAGGTCATCGGAGCGAAAGATTCGACACTTGGACTTGGTCGCCAAAGCGATCACTGCTGCTGCTTAAAAAAGATTGAGAGTTGCCTGTTGAAAAAAGAGTTTTGGTACAAGGTTGTAAAGGTATTTTTCCATTTTTATGTTTTCTTCGGAATGACCAACAACAGTTGTGGCCGAAATTGAGCTACCCTGTTGGAACTAGCGACTGTTGGTCCGGTTGGACGGCCTGCCCTGTCCAGCGTTCCAGGGCGGGCATGAGACCGAGGACATGGGGCGGAGTATGGCTTCTGGCCGTACTGGTCCTGGGGGTCGCTGTAGCGACAGCTTCCGGTAAGTACCAGTTTTCAGTTTGCTTCAGTTACCTTCCAATACACGTGTAGCAAAAGAGTCAAAGGACGAAACTGAGCTTCAGCGCCAGAGACTTCGGATTTAGGGTTCGTTGAAAAAGAGTCTTGCAAAATTGGGCATCACAATACAGCAGATTGTTTACATTTTTCCACACCCCTCCAGCTGTTTAGTCTAGCAGATGAGGAGAAGTGTGTTTTGGGAATTTTATGTATTTTTTGAGTCTGTTTTGATTGACCCGCTTAGACATTTTAGAATATATATTTTTTGCCTCTGAAATTTCCTCCATATCATCAAAGTACATGTATTTTTGTTGCTTCAACCCCTTGTGAAAATATTGTTCCAGATTTCCAATCATATTGATAGCCCCGCGGCGTTTATGAGGATTAGCATGTGAATTGAACAAGAAGGAGCGTCTAATAGTATACTACTGCTTCTAGCAGCGCTCTAGAAACTGATGGCTTCAGACAATATATTTTATACAGCTATACATAGTACAAAATAGTAGTGTTATTATTTTCCCATTCGTCAAAGTCAAAGGGCTTAAGGTGTACAATATCCAAGTGCATATATGTAGTAAGTGTGGCTGGCTGGCCTTATTCCCTGTCCAGTAGTTTGATATTTGTTGTAGTAGGGTTTTTCTCCTGTATGATACACATTGTAAAGTCCATGTCATAAAATGTGGAAAGGCCTCTGTCTCTAGCTCTTCTCTTTGCTGTCATACTACACAAGTTTCATGGACTTTTCCACCACCAAATCCTCTTCTCTTTTGCTTGATATTTAAGCGGATAAGCCATCCCTTCCATGCACTTTCTGTATACACATGTGTGTGTTGTGTGCGCCTTCATTTGACAGACATGGTAAATTGAATTTTCTGACGTGAGAGTATTTGGGAAAAATTTCGACCTAGAAGCAGGACCTGGGCCAGGAATTGGAGATGAGTTGGAAATAGCATCAAAAGCATTATGCAATCGTAATTGTCATGCTCGGAGCGCCCTCTACTACGTGCATTGTGCTCTTGCTTTTTTATGAGGTGGGAAGCGCGGTAGAACATGTGTGTTTCCGGGTAAAAAAATTATGTAACCGCAACGGAACGCTCGTAGACGACAGGAGCGCCTGTTAGCATAAATATGAGAATTTCCTCAGACAAGAAGAGTCAAAGTCAGCGAATCTCATGTAAAATGCAAAAGGTGAGGCAAAGGGAAAAAATGGGAGTAAAAGTGAAGTGACAAAGTCCAAGATGTGTAATGGGGGGAAATTTTTATATCGAAATTATTTTGTATTCTGAAAGAGGCGGGCTTTGAATTTGAACATCAGCAGTAGAAGAATTTTGGCGCGGAATTTACCAAGTATATCTACTAGAAGCTCAGCTCTTTTTATCATGTAATTATAGGCTTGTGATGAGGGGGGGAAGTGGACAGCTAGCTTACGGCTTGAGTGAGGTGAGATGTGAGTAAGAGGCCATAAGGCGGTAAAGTGAGTGTCTTTTTCGCCTGGGAAAGCATTGTGGAGGTGGAGCCAGTTGTTGCACAACTCTTAGCAAAGATTGTCAAAGAAAAGAAGAGACAGGGACAAAAGATTTCTTTAGGGATCAGAACGAGACACGCGAGGAGAAAGTCAAACAGTTGAGCATATGTAAGGCTGGAAGCGTAACGAAAACTTTTTTTCTTCTTCTTCCTTGACCTGCTGCCGCTGCTGAAGAAGAATCAGGAGGATGAGAAGGAAAGCGGGATTTAAAAGAGCGGGATCTTTTACTTGAAATCTTGTTGCTTTGTCCCTCAAGGATTTTTGGGCTTTGCCAAAAGCGTAAAACTGGTTTGTAAGGGAAAAAGGTTCAGAGAATCGTTTGATTTGTATCCGAAGTTGGCGTAGGTGGCGCTGCTGGCTGATGAGTTTGTAAAACTAGTGGACCTGGATTTTTTCCCTCATGTGTCAATTAGAAGACCAAGAAAGTTTTATTGGGAGAGTGAGGAAATTTTTGATTTAATGCCGTCAAAGTGCCAAAGATGTACGACGTGGTGACAGATGGCGTTCTTCAAGTCATCTCCTCCGCCTTCCAGATTCCAGAATGACAGTCGAAGAGTGAGTCAGTCAGGTGTGTACGCCATAATTTGATTTTGATCACAAGAAAGGCGAAGAGTGTTTGAAGAAAAAACTGATACGTACTTGGAAAGTTCCCAAGATCCGCATCGATATCGACGAAGTGTCGACTTCTTGTACAGTTTGGGCTGGGCTGAGGAGAGAGCTGGAGGAAGGCGAGTTTTTGAATTTGGCGCCCTCTTCGAATAGCTATTTCACAGATAGGAATCTTGTCGATTCGCAACGATTTTAATCAGATATGTCTCCTTGAGCTGGAAAAAATACTTGGACAATCTATGTAGACTCTTTCACAGCTTCTGCTTCTGTAGTATCGACAAAGCAATATATTCCGACCCTGCCTTTTTAGCTGTTGAAAGGTTGAGACAATTTGATTTCGCATACTTTTCACCCGTCTCTGGCGGAAACCTCCTGCAAAAGATGGCAATTTCTTGAGTATTCTTCGCTGAGGACCTTCGTGGGCCCCTTCCCAGCACTAAAGCGAGCGAGGTTCCTTGGGACCTCTCTTCCTCTGAATATTGTTATTGTCAAGAAGAGTGAGGACGAGGATGAAGTAACCCATAGTAAAAGGTGTGTGTGTATGTCTATATATATATTCAGTCGACTCCTTACAGGACTTGAAGAAGCGCGGGGCGGCGCGCTTTCGTTTGGCTTCAAAGTCCCAAGAGGCTCGAGAATGTAATGTATTGTCGGACGTTGTGAAATTCGTTTCCTCTTTAGAGCTGTCCCATTAAAGAGGATTTATTCCTGTATTTTACAGTGCCGGGAAAAAGTAAAAAAGAAGCCGGTGGTGATACCACTAGCGGCAACACCAACCAACCACACAGCGTCCGTCGGCCAAGAAGCAAGAAAAACGTTACTTGTGGCGCTAAAAAGTGTGTAAAAGACATTGTCTTTTTCTCCTTCGAAGTGTCGACGACGACGACACAGTTTCAAAACCGATCAAGTTCAAAGAAAGGCAAACGGCTATTTTACGATCCAGTTCCCCAGGTTTACAGCATATTGGTTTCTGTCTGTCGCGGCTCGTCCAAGTCTCAAGTACGTGGAGGAACAGGTGGAACTTGGCGAAGTTTAAAAGGACTGTCTCAAAATTTCCTCAAAGTTTCAAGATTCTTCGTCACTACACACTATGAAACCATAGCGCGCGCGAAATTACGAAAAGAGGCCCTGCGGGCATATTTAAGAATATGTTCATCTCCGGAAATTAATCTCGGTAGCGTTAGTAACTGCTAAAGCTTGAATAAGAGCCTTGTTTGTCCAAGTGAAACGTTTGAAATATAAATTAATTGCAGCTGGCTGGAAGTCGCTTCTTTGTTCACCATGTTTTGTGACGAGGGCGTCAAAATTAATAAGGTGCGACACTTGAGAAGGCGCTGCGCTGCTTGCTGCTTGCTGACTCCTCTGAGCTGGGAGCATATATATAAAAGCCGGGTTAATAAAGTGAATGGAAGCGTAAGAAATGGGGGGGGTCCTTGTTGTTTGTTTGTACAGAGTACAAGAGCGCAGCGCAGCGTCTATTTAGTTAATAAGCGTTGAAAGGTTGTCGAGGAGAATCTGGCTGGGGAAGTGAATTTGCAGGAGCAGGGAAATATATGAAGCTGGGACAGGGACAGGGGAGCAAATTGTCATAATCCAATTAGTGTCCTTATGTTGTTCTCCATTTCATAATAGTGTAGAAGTGCGCCGTTTTACAAAACTGGAGTAGTTGGAAACGGAGGAGTCTCCAAGTTCCCTCTGTGAAATGGCAAACGCGGAATATATTAGCAAGAATGCCCGGGAGCAATTTTCGTGTTTACAACATGACAGACATTAGACGACGACACTGTTGTGGAACTGTGGATATACTTCCATGCCTCAAGCTTTGCAACTTGGGCTGAAAAGTCGTCGGAGCTGAAATTGGAACTTGAAATGCCTTCTAATCTACGCCTTGTTACTACTGTATATATGAGCCTGTGACTTTTGGTTATCTTTGTCGTATTTTAAAGAAATTGGCCTACTCGCAGTGCATAACGATGATCTGGGGATGAATAGCAATGTATGGAAATACATATCAAAAACATTATGCAGTAGCAACAAGGAGAAACAGGTAGCAATTTGTATGCAAAGTTGCGTATATATGGAGAAAGTTGCGTGTGTCTCCTCCTCGTTCCTTGTTTGTTGTTGTTTGGCGGCGCGAAGCGCTTGTGTATATGAAAACTAAACAGAGTTTTGTGTATTATTATCAGGCGGGAATCTCGGGGGACGAGTTAGTGTGGATTAGCCTTGCGGAAGTGGGAGGGAGGGAGGGAGCGAAATTCAAAAGTGTTTACATATGAGATGAGCGGCGGCACAGTGTGTATGTTTTTATACAGGCCACCGCTAGGGGGTGAGGGGGAGGGGTGTTTTTCCAAGGGTGGGGGGCGGGTGCGAAAAGTGTGTTTTAAAGTTTTTAGGACTAGTTTTTTTTTATAAAAGTTAAGAGTGACCAAGGATATCTGGAACATGAAGAGGAACAAGGATGTGGGGTGAGAGAAATTAAAAGCGCGTGTGTGTCTGCTTGGTGTTTGAGCGGGTTATTTGAGTTGAATTTAAATTTGAACGAGTACTGCGAGGTTTCTAAGAAAGGTAGGAGGAAACACGACCTCTTCTGGTTAAATCAAGTATTTAATTATTTAACCACGAGCTACGGATGTTGAATAACAAGTAGGGAAAGTGTGTGGCAGGGCTTCGGTTTGTGGTTCCGTGGAGGAGGCGTGAAATATTAGTAGTTTGAACTAGACACTGAAGGAACTGGAACTGGAGACTGGAACTAGAAAAAGGAGCTATGGAAAGGTTTTTGGAAACAGGAAATACAGAAGGAAGCAAGCAGGTATATCAAGTTAAACGAGGAGAAGAAGACTCGTAGTGTTTGTTGAGCTCTGACAATGCTGGAATTTCTGTAGGAAAAATGGTTGGAGCGTTTACTGTTTTGGAGAAAGCTGGAAGCTTGTGTGGATGATGATGAGAGTGGGACATGATTAAGATTCTGATCACAAAGCAGTCGGAAGCTCATCAGAAGAAGAAGAGAGAAGACATGGAGAAAGTATTATTAGGAGACTAGGAGAAAGTTTGCTACTTTGGCTCCAGTTAGCTGGACTTTCAGAGCTTTTTGGATACATAAGTCGTATGGTTTTGTTGTGCGAGGTGTGAAATTGCAAAATTTGTGCGAAATGAAGAGACGAACCGAACCTTCATCCAAGGAGCTAATGAGGGACTGGAGAAAGTTGGCTGGCGGCCATCATTGTTCCTGAAGATGAGTAAACTCGATGGGTTTTTTTCAATGGTGCGAAAAATAAAGTCCATGTCTTTGGCTCCTTGAGCTCCTGGCGGGGAATTCAAAGTTGGAGGAGTCGCCAGATTGTTGACCTACGTTGATTTATTATACACCTGCACCTGCTGACTTGCTGACATTTTAAATGGTTTGGGGAAAAAGTGTTTTGTTTTTTCTTTGGTTCAAATACTAAAAGCCATAAGCTGTGGCTGCGAGACTATCGTATTTTGGTCACTTTGCTTTCTCCCTAAAGAAACTAATGGGGTGGGCGGAGCTGAGGCAATTGGTGAAAAAATTTATTGCGGTACTTAATGGATATTTAGCACAACAATCCGTCGGTTTTGTTATTACTGGGAGAATTTTTGTTTATGGCCCCCCAACTTTTGGTTCCAAGTGGGCAGGTGAAGAAGGCAGCTTTCCTTCGGCTGGTTTTGAAAGACACGTTGGAAAAACTAGAAGAGTTTTGGGTGCTGTTGGTGTGTGTTGATGTTTGTTTGTTTGTAGAAGAAAAGTTTTAGCCAAAGTGTGTCTGAGAGGAGGTGCTGGCTGTAAGCGGAGAAAGTTGGCCCATTTGAGGTCTGCCTGTTGCTAGCCGGCAAAGTTGGTTTATGGATTTGGTCCTGCGACAGCTAAAAAGAAGACGGCTTAAGCTTGAGAGATGATACGGGCGGGCGGGCGGGCGGTGGTAACAACTCCATTGGTTGGAAGTCTTGGACTTCGTGGGCGACAAGTAAAGAAGTGAACATTGAATGCGGGCTGTTGGAGGTTGTTGTTTTGTTGTTGTTGTGTGTGGCGGCAGTGTCTTTGAAGCGTCGCGATATTACATCACGTTTCATTGAGCTCATTGGTGACAGGCTGACGGACAGCAGGCTTGGGTGGCTTCTCCCTCAGGTTTCTTGCGAGTGTGAGGGGAATACGAAGCCAGGGTGGGAGAGACTTAAGAAACTGTGGTTTTTGCCGCGAAATTCAAAAATTGAATTTTTGCAAAAACTCCATAGTATCGAAACCTGGATAGAAGACAAATGAGTTTCTGGCTCAAAGTGGCTCCGAGCCATTTGTCCAACTCAGCGGCTGAAAGGATGCATTTGTTAGGGAGTTGGGCGCTTTAATCAGTCGGTACCACAACGAAGTGCACGAAGCACAAGAAGAGCGGGTGCCATTGAGCAAAGCTCGCGGAGCTCGTAGAGCTGAACTCGATGATTTTTATTCACGGAATACATGTATCGAGGAGAATGATCATTGGAGTCAGGATGAAAAAGTCAAGTGTGTTCTTCAGCTCCGTTGCTGAATAGCTACTGAAGTTCGATTGAGGTATTACTGGAACGTGGTGGTTGGGTTGACACTACTGCTGGTTTGTAAATATAGGAGATTCCACTGAAGGTATCGGCGAAAGGTGTGGGGAGAAAAGTATATTTGCTTTTCGAGAAGACACTCGAGTTATCCACATGAGTTGGTTTGAATACCAAAAGAAGACCATGTTTCCTCCGAAAAGTTATGTACTGACTGGCTGGAGGTTCTCCACTCAAGTTGGAAGATACATCAGATGGAAAACGTCTTCCTTCTTCCAGGGAAGGCTGGAGTGCATAAAGCGTTTACAGTGTAAAGAAGAAGCTGAGCTTGAATAGCTGGTGGTGGAGGAAACGGGTCGAATTTCAATTTCCTGCTACATTGCGCTACTTTGTTTGTTTTCGTATTATGAGACTCTGGCGGATATGGGACCTTCTTTTTGGGGTCTTCTTC
>JAQGBJ010001266.1:0-24720 GCA_034698345.1 Sphaeridia pumilis | reverse complement strand
ACTTGAGCTCAAGGCGTGTCCATACATGTCATAAATTTTTATGTTTTTTGGCAACCTGGTATTATTGCTGGTTTTGCGGAACTTGCCAAAACTAGAACAAATTGAGGAAGGTTCTAACGATGGGTTTTGGAAGGCCATTTGGCAGTAGCAAGAAGTACGCAAGCAAGCGTAGGGCTTTTCGCCTGTATGTTTCTTTGTTGAAATCGAAACAAGCTGGTGAGTTGGTTGTTGATCGAATTTTTATGCATTTCCGGCTCCTGACTGGGAATACATAAGCCAATATGTAAACTCGAACGCCCTCCGTTGATTTACATGACATTTGGAAAAATTATTCGACCAAGAGAGTCAATATGCATGTGGCTGAATTGATGGGCGGGAAACAATAAAAATTCAATTGTTGTACAACTTTTTGTAATTGAATTTCCCGCGTAACGGCTTCGAGCCATAGATTCACGGTTGCAGGTACGAAAGCTTGTACATACTTGTTCCTGAAGGGGGCGAAGATGAGCGCGCGGGAAGTTTGAATTTTGGCGCTATTTATGTTCAAAAGACATGCTTGCGGACACGGACACGTACGAAACTTGAAGATTTTAGTAGGATTCTGGAAAAGCTGTAAATTGTGGGGAATTGCAGCATAAATTTTAATTTTCGCAAACCTCTTTGCAATTCATACGGTATGGTGGACCGGGTGAGTTTTATTGCCTTTGAAGAAACTGTTGGAAGAGCAGTAAAAATGGCGCTGGCGGTTGGTCTGTTGGGTTGCTGGGAGAGGAAGCACTTGGTGAAGATACGTGAAAGCTTTAAGGGGAAAGTAAATCTTGAGAGTATGATAAATGACTATTGTAAGCACTTGTGGAAGTAGCAAAAGTTATGAGTGAAACGACATTTATTTTGCTCACAACCTATGCTTGTTGGTTAGTATTCATGTGTACGTTGGTGTAAGAAGGCGCCTCTGAAACATTACGGGGAGAAAATAGAGAAAGTTGTCGCAGAAGTAAGACGACAAAGAAGAAAATATCACTATAATCTGGCAGGTCCAGTTTCATTCTGGGCTGTCCAAACACTATAAAAGTTTCAAGTAGATATACTTGAAAATTTGGCCAATATAGTGTGCAAAAATAAAAATATGCGCTTCAGAAGCCATAAAAAGTTTATTTGGACTGCAGCAACAGTAAAGCAATTGTACCTCTCCTTGCATACATCAAAGTTAGAATGAGTTGAAGCGGGAAATTTAAATTGTGCTGAATATTATATGCATTTGGATGGCAATAGGGAAGCAAGAGAAGTAAAAGTTGTGATTGATGTCGTGTTGTAAAATAACAAGGGTTATTACCTTGTTTAATGGCGCCATTATATGCATGGGATATTATTATGTTACAATGGCGGAAACATATAGACCATTCTTACAGGTCCAAGTATAGCGAGATTTGCTGTGAAGGCTATCAAGCCAAGTAAAAATGCGGTGATCGTCTAGTGGCTAGGATACAAGCAGAACCAATGGAGTTCTGTAATTCTGTAATACAATTAGAATTTCTCGGAAAAAACGGACCAAGAACAAATAGTTGGAGTGAAGCCGGGAAAAAAAGCAGTAACGAAATCATTAGAATTTGTTTTTCTGCATATTTCTTCCTGAATGGCGGGAACGGGCTTACTAGGTTCAAGGTTTATGGGTTGATAGGATTTGCAGGGATTGGAGAACCGCGTGGAATATTTGGTACTCAAGACGTACATTCCTTGGTTGGCGACAATGTGGGTTATGTGCCCACAGACGTTAGGAAGTGCAAGAACAGCCCACCGCCTTTCCGGTATTGTTTCACAGGATTTTGGCCAGGCTTTCAATTCAAAATTACCGCCTCGGTTTTCCAAGAAAATGGAAGTCTTTCCAGACTTGGCGGTTATTTGGCAGTGTTTACGGTCTGAAAAGACTAGGTTTTAGAAAAAAGTTACCATGTGTTCTAGTGGCTGGGATAAATTGGTTTCCCAGAAGGCGCATTGTAATAAATAAATAGGAATGTTATTTTTGCGGATTCTAGGGTTTCAGCTAATGCTCGGAATGTCGTTGATGGTTTCTTTGGTTGAAAGCTTGTGAATATCTAAATGAGGGAATGATGGGCTTAATTTGAGAAAAATGGTAATTTGTCTCAAGGTAATGTTTCTGAGATTTCAGGTTTTGTCTTTGTGATTAATGCATTTGCACACGTGGCATAAATGTGTTTTTCTAGCTCAGCAATGCGCGGGTAGGGAAACACATTAGAAGGATGAGTTGAGTCTTGGAGTTTAAAAGTTGCCGCCAGAGGGAGTTTTAAGCAAGCAATAGAATTCTCCTGCGCTTAGGATAGTTGGTAGGGCAGGGTTGAACAATTTTTCAAGTCGATTACACTCTCAATAACGTTTGTCGATTTTTCGGCAATATTCAATAAATCAAATCAGGTATTATACGTAGCGTGAAAGGTATTGCGGACGTCGTCGTTGGAGGTCAGAGTGGTGCCGCTCCTACGCTTCCACCTCTTACCGCGATAGCGGCGGAATAAATGGGCGCACATGTAGTCCGCTGACAGCATTTATCATTTATCTCATACAGCGCGCTCTAAATGATCAAGTTTAAAGAGGAGAAAGCTTCGCTTACATACACATAAAAACAACATTTTTTCGTCTACAAACTTTTCATACCACAAAAGCTCGTGGCTTAAACAAGCAACAGTTTTGCTGGCTACTAGTTTTTAACAAGTCGCTGCTAACGCTGATTTTGATATGTTTATGTGTCATAAGTTACAGCTTGAAAGCGATTGCGGTGAAAGCAGCAGAATTCAACCTCGAAACTTTTGGGCGAAATGTCACTCCAGTCCCAGTCTGGAATTTGTAATAAATCCATTTGGACCGCCAGTTAAACATGAGTTGAAAACAAAAATGGCGCCCGCGCGCGCGAAGCGCGCGCTGCGCGCCATTTTTGAATTGCGGGGGTGTATGAATGTTCTGTCATGTATGTGCGGACGTGAGTGGTCACGCTCACTCAAGCGTGCTTGTCACCAATAAGCGTGCATTGAATTGAATTCGAAACAGTTTTGTATTGCACTTTTCACTTTGCTGCTGGCAGGCGTTTCTTGTGTCCACAGATCGCGGAAAAGGTTTTTGTGAAAGGCTTTTCTCCAGCAAACTTTCTATGCATGTTTCTGTCGTCCTTTTCCTTTGCTTCCTGGTTGACTTTTATTCAGCTCATGTTCAAAAAGCAGTAGTTGGAGTAGGAACGTGACGGAAATAACCAACGAATTTACCTGGATGTTTTCAGCCTTTCGTATCTCCTCTGACTGGGAATTTCGCCCATTGTAACGGCACTTGTAATGGTCAATTCTTTGAAGGTTTCTCTTTTGGCATTGTGGACGAGAAACGGTCTTTTATCATTGATATTGTGATTGTGTGTCTGACATTGACTTGTGATGTCAGGGGAAATTTTAGCCTATTTGTTACCATTAATATTTATTCCAGGCTTCTTGTTCGCTTTTGTTGTCGGCAGCAGGTCAAAGGTGAATTTTCGGCAACTATAGTTTTTCTTCTATCACTGAACAGTAAAGCCTAATAGTTGGAAAAGTGGCGCCAAATTTAAAATTGCGCTTGCTGATTCCATCGCTCGCTCGTTACTACAAAACGGGCCATTTGGGCAATTGAGAAAGCAGCAAGCGGAAAGGAAATATCTTTACAAGCAAATACTAACGCTGGCGCTTCCAGTCTCGTATGCATACCACAACTCGTAGTAATCAATAGGAAACGAGCGTTTCCCCTTGGACGTAATTGCCTCGGCTTAATTTCCCCTTTGGGGATATGCGAAAGTGTCGGCAGTTTTGCGGTGGTGTGGAAGCCGTCGGGTTTCATGCCGTTATCAACACGAAGACTACTTTATTGCCAGCGTCAGAATACGCTGGCGCTTCTATCTTTATGCGATTTTTGGAAAATTTGAACTTCCCGCTCTCAGTGGTTCATTGAAGAAAACACCAAAGAGAAGTCCATAACAGCCAGAACATTTCCCCTTGTCAACATAACGAGATGTGCATTTGGACGACTTTTGTCTGATGATGATGAGACGAGGTCGCAGTAATGGCAGTCGGACATGCACATTGCACATATGTGAATTAGTGGCCAATTTTGGAGGCTCGTAAGTCACAAAGTCCAAGGTTATTATATGAGGAGGCGGTTGAAGAAGCGAAATTACATTCTGTCATCATCAAGACGTGCAGAAAATGCATGGTTTCATGCGTGACGAGGAGAGAAAGCAAGAACAAGATATTGCCAAAATCCCCAAATGTTATTATTACAACACACAAGAAGATTACAACAGACACTTTTCCTCAGGAGCGCCGCGCGCGAGCTAGCGCGCGCGCGGCCGCCCTCCCCGAAGCAGCGAAGACAATGTTTAATGCGTCCCTACTGCCTGATTTCGTTACGGTTTCTCCACCTCGACCACACTTTGACCGAATTTTCCTAATAAGGCGTGTATAAAACACAGTCTTCTTCATTATAATTCTGGACAGGAAAAAGCCACAAAATTTATCCGCCACGTGAATGTTGGAGAAAGTGGTAGAGAGAGAAAGTTTGCTGCTTAAGAAGATGCAAGTTCATGAACATTCTTGTTGAGAGTAACAGACTTTTTGGCGTGTCGACAACGTACACTTGGTTGTTTTTGCCGGTGGTGCCAACTGGGATATCTTTGTCATCATATCTTTTCCTTTGCAAAGAAGCAAGTACTTGCAGCAGGCAGACGTCCTGCGGTTGTCAGTGAGGGGAGTAGAGCGAATTCTCCAGAGAGCGCTGCGGCTGTCTGCTGTTGGAAGCTCCGATTGCAGGAGTGGAAGCATGTAATCGGATCGTGGAAAATGGGCTGAAATTAATCACACCGAAATGTCATGTCATGTAAGAATAGTTGAAGACTAACAAGGTCGAAAATAGCAAAAGGCTGCGAGGGGCCCTCCGGGCCCCTCGCGGACCTTTTCTTTTTTGACCTTTTCGGTCCTGGTTGATAGAGAGAAGAAGAAGACGATGGAAAGACTGGACCGGAAGTTGGAAGCGTCTTGCAAGTGTCAAGTTAAGAGAGATAAAGTTACTGGGAGGGTGCAAGCGTCTGGGAGTAACAGGTTCTGAGGTTGTTCCATCCACTAAGTAGTGGGAACGGTTGGAGAAAGTAGAAACTTTTTAGGTTAAGTGATGGGAAAAAATCTGCGGAGGGAAGAGAAGAAGAATCCTTGATAAAATTTTATCCAATAATACCGACGCAAGTAGTATAAACTCCCCATGTTTAATTCATTTACAACTTGGCGGGTGGTTGGTTCTTGGGCGGGCGAAGCGGTGCTGGGAGTTTTGTGTTTGTGGCAGTTGGACCAGCGTGGTTTGCAAGAGATAGAAAACTGAAAGAAGCAGGAAAAAGAGGACGGAATGACTTTGGTTGATGGAAAAACGGAAAAGATGCGTGTGGTGGCGCTGATGTCGGGGTGGTCGAAGAAAGTGTTACCAGTAAAGCAATTTGAATTTCGCGCCAATTCAAAATACTTCAAATTGAAGTTAAAGAAGCTTACAAGCTTTCAATGTGGTATGGTCGTTGAATTAAATGAAAAATCAAATCTCAATTATTACCTGGCGAAATATGCCAAAATTGCTTCAAATGGAATGTCAAGCCACAAAGCTTTATACTTTTGAAACGACATGTCAAAAAAAGGTGGAAATAATTTCCGAGCTGAGAACCCAATTGACAAAATTGAATTTTAACTTCTTCCAAGTAATAAGTCTGAAAGAGTTTTTTGAGCTTTTCTTGGAATACCATGCTTTGAATGCTTTTGGCTTCTTTTGCTCGTTTAAATTAAACGCGTCACTGTCATCGAGTTCCCTCAATAGTGGCTTCTAAGACGTCAAGCAATGGCGAAAATATTTGCGAATTTGCCCCAAAACTTTGCAATTTCCTGAGCTAGCTGCTGTGCATTCAAGTACGAATTTTCTGGAGCTGACATTTCCTGCTGCTTTTTCCTATTTGGTTTAAGGCAGAATGACTTCCGTTTTTGCTTCTTTCTTCTTCTTTTTGCTTTCTGTACGGTCGTTAGGTAAGACTTTCTCCACAACGAATACCTTGTTAGTTGTTGGTGAAAATTTCAATAATAACCAAAGTTGGATCCGAGGGATCCTTGGACCCGTAAATAACAGGGAATTTTTCACATGGATTCCAGTCGGATTCGACTCACTGACTTGGCTGACCCTGAACAGTTTGTTGTTCCCATGTCAGCTTGTCAGCATGTCAAAAGTCGACATGATAATAACAAAGAGAAGATTGATTGCCAGTTTGTTCGGGTTTGGATGAAACACCTTGTACCAAAAAGTAGTGTACAAAATACTAACCATGTACATACGTGGTTTCCCTTGGTTTATGTAAGGTATAAATTCAAAACTTTTTTTAATAAAGTGAATTGCACCAAGGGGATGAATGAAGAATGACAAATATTTTACCATTGGGAATTTGCGGATTGACGTCCAAAAATATGTAGAAAAAAGTGTATATGCACGAACAAGTCAGGAGCAGAAGCCAAGGAGAAGAAAGTCGGCGAATCTTACGATATTATTATGCATGCGGAGAAAGCAAGCAACGAAGCAAATATTTAATAATATATAATAACACAGAGAATCTTGTTACCTAAAAATTTGTAAAATTTGTACAGATGCCAACGAAGCATGCGGGCGGAAAGACATGAAACGATTTGAAGGCAAACGAGCGCGTTACGAAACACGCTAAAGCAATTCAAGCGTCTTAGAAAGATGGCGAAGCGAATTTTATTTCTTTAGACACCCTTGTTTGTTGTTGATACTTTTTTTTACCTGGATTCAAGGAAAAGCGCGATTCTTTGAAACCGAGAGAGAATTTTTTATATATTTTTCGAGGACAGTTTCGTAGAAGAGAAAGACGTATCAAGGCTTGGATTTGACAATTTTAGCATTTGAAGTTGGCGTTATTTGAAAAATGTGGAAATGGAGAGTAGAAACAGGCTCTGGTAGCAACAATGAAAAATGGCGCGCCAGACTGACATAGAGGGCGCTCGCGCTTCGAGCGCGAAGTTCAAAAGCTGAGCAGAGTATCATTATGCTCTGGTGTACCAACAATGGAAGCTGACGCGACAAACGGCCATAGAGGGCGCGCGCGCTGCAAGTGCCAATTCAAATATGGTCTCCAATAGCGCGGGGGTATTTAAAATACGTTTAAGAAAAGAATGCTGCTGCCCACTCATTTTAGCTCTTCAACCAGCCCACGCGACTGTCTCTTGAGAAATAACCGCGGGAAATTCAAATTGCCAAGCTCATCCGCCCAATCGACCATTGAGAAAAGCAGTCATAGAGAAAACCGAAATGAAATTTGAAACCATCAAACAAACCTGTGACTGCGAAAATTTGCCGACTTCAGCAAATGAAATGATACAAGGCAATTTACTCAATTTTTCGATTGTCGGATCAGAAATACAGAGAATCACTCATCGTTTCCAGCTCCATCACAGCCAACTGGCAAAAAATAATACAATTTTGTGTAAAATTCCTGGAGGAATCCTTGTGAAATTTGTCCGTATATAATAAAACGCAATAAGCTGTGAGAGAGTGTGCAATTTGATATATATAGGGTGAAATAGGAGCGAATTCGTCGTTTCCTCGGCAGCGATACATTGAGAAACGAAATATACTCTATGGCTTTGGCTTTCCCGTCAAATTATCCTTATTTGTTCCATGTGTGACATACGATACGACAGCTGTAATTTTATGCCTAAGCGGTTACACAAGCTGAATCGACGGGCGTAATCGGGCTGCAATCAAAGAACCGTTTTCCAAGAGCTTCTTCGATCGTGTGCGGTCTCAAATCGAAGGGCTTTGTCTTCTTACAGAACCGCAATTTCACTATGAAAAAATATATATAACGGCTTCGAATAAAAAACGCCAGCTCAATTATTGTGGCTGGAGCCGGCGTAATAACTAAGGGAATTTACAACCGACTTTCGCCGCAGAAGCGCGGGCGAGGCGGGATTTTTGAAAATTGACTGTCGTTCCCGCGGGGCCGAGGCAGGCGGGAGCTTTGAAGCAATCCAACTCGCGGAATATCGATGGTTTTTGTACGTTTCCAATCAAGAATTTTGATTCAGGGCCCTATACGCGCAGATATTTCAAGGATATCTTTGTACCTCTTTGATGGCCGAAACAATACCTTTTTGGAACAAACGGCAATCTGCGCCCACTTAACGCCTGTCACATAAGTGTCAGGACGTTAAATGGACAAACTTTTGTTTTTGCCGACAACAAAAAGTTGAGAGCAGACAGACAGACGAACAAGAAGAAAAAGAAGAAGAACAACACGACAAACACAAGAAAAGCGTCTTGTTCATTTCCGAAGCGTCGTTTGCAAGAAGAACAAACTTTTCCGGCCGGTCGTCCCTGTCATGTCAGAAAATAGAAACGTCTTCTTCCTCACCTTTGTTCAATCAAAAGACATGCAACAAGGGCACTTCCCCAGAGGGCGCGGAAAATATAATTTGAAAAGGGCGCCAAAAAGGGTTGACCTTTGCGGGTGTTGAGTAAAAGTTTTTATGGTTTCAAAAGAAAGCGCCGCCAGAGGGCGCAAAAATCAAACATTTTCAAAAGTTACACAAAGCTCCTCAAACTTTTGAAATATTTGAAAAAAACTCATGAAAATCTTGGATTTCCGCCAGGGGGCGCTCTTGAAAAAAATTCTTGTGTCACTTTTTCTTAGAAGAAAATTCAAAAGCGCTTGCCTTCAAAAGGCGCCTCGGTCCAAGAAAACTCACGAACAAAAAATTCCGTTGCCACCAGAGGGCGCGCGCTCTCAAAAGCCATTGAAAACACCCCTTGAGCAAACTTTCTTGAGTATCTTTTGATTCAAATCATACTTTGACACAAAGACTTTTTTGTTTCCAATAATAAAAGCAACAGCGTGTTTTGAAAGCTGCAATGCATCATAAAGACAAACAATTTGACGGAGTGAACCAAGTTTAAGTTTGTTTCTCGTTTCAAAACATTGCCATGTGTTTATGCAATATTGAAACAGGAAAATAAGACACTTGTTCTTGTTGAACACATCGGAAACTTTGGACAAGTTGAACAAGAGGACTTTGAAAACGAACCAAAATATAATAATATATTTATAAACGGCGACAACTTTCTCTCTAGAAATTACAAGCGGCGCTTTCTTGAACATTGGAAAAAGTTGGACCTTTTTGTTGATGCCCGAAACAAAAGGTCCATTTTACATCGTGTTCTTTTGAAATTTCGCCCTGAAGCGAAAAACGCCTGGTTTGAGAGTCAAAACCAAAAAGAAGTCAAAGAACTGAGATGACTCTAATGGAAGATTATACGTTATTACAGAAAAACATAGCGTTCATGGGTGTTTATAGGCATTTTACAACAATTGCATCAAAATAAATTTCCCGCCACGGGGCATAGATGTCCTTGCTTTCTCCTGCATGTCAAAAAGGCAGCGGCGGCACGTTTGAAAGTCGACAACTTAATCGCTCAAGGCTCCTGGCTTCCCTTCAAAGAGAAAGCAAAAAAGAGTTGAGCAATCCAAGAGTCTATTTGAGTGGCGGGAATAAAAAAAAACGCTTGATTACGCAACTCATGTGTCGCTTCAAGGAGTTTTTGAAGTCAAAATTTCGAGGCGGCCACGTACTGGAGAAATTAAGCAAGTAAAATAAACCAGATCTGAAAATTACTGTTGCCTTTTGGGTGAAATGGACAATGGACAGAAAAAACAGGAAAAAACACGTGTTTCTTACTATTGCTCTACAAGAAAAACACAGTGGAATAGGTTTGCTGTGTGTATTTTTTACAAAAGAAGTTGAAAAAAGTTGTGTACAAAGAAGAAACGAAGAAGCGCTAATGATGGCGTTGATCAGAGAGTAACAAAAGTTGGGCGCGCTAACTTTCACCACGTGGCCTTATGGAGGGGGAGGAAATGGGATTAGTGCTGCGCGGCGGGCTTTAAAGATGAGCACCTATGTCTGTTGAGACCGAAGGAGAAATTTAAATCTCCCGCGCGCGCGGCGCGCATAGAGAATGATGAGCAGTGTAACTCTATGGCTCCCGGCACAAACTCGTCTAACACGTTAAAAAACAAAGGTGCGAGATGGAAATCTCAAGCACTCCTGGCGCCCACGGCGCCGTTCAGTTGCGTTGAGAATTCAGGAAAAGAAAATCTACAGTTTTTTACAAGGTAAGATTTTTCTGCCTAAAAGCAAAGTTAGGCAAGAGAAAGCAATGAAAAACGTGAGGGAAATGATTGATGAAGTTCATGATTGAACCACACACACCACAACAACAAGGCCTCGTCGACTGAGGCTTCTTGAACGTCAAACAAATGCGCTTTCTCCTCCCGGTAATCTTCTTCCATGTCAAAAATCCAAGTTGAGCTCCTTCTTATCTCCATAACGTTTTGCGGTGGCAAGAAAAGCGCTCAAAGTTGGTATTTCTCGAGAAAAACGCTGGAGAAAACCATTATGAAAAGGCAAGTGCATAATTTATGAAGGGTGACAGGCAAGTGTGTAAGTGTGTTTCCGGTTACCCCCGTAGCTGACGCCGAGAAACTAACCGAGGGGGCGCTGCCAGCTGCCACATGTCTAGATATCCTTGCGAGAAAGCATTGGGCGTGTGGGGGTTAACCCCCACACGCGCCGCGGTGTCAAAATCAGACATTTATTTCCAACCGGTGTAATTTAAACTTGCCGCCAAAAAAACTAATTATCTCTTGCGCGCGTCACATGCATACGTCACATTAAAGCCCCTCTTGAATAAAAGCCATCCTTCTTAAAGTGACAAATCAGCTTAAGGCTTAATTGAAATTCATGGAAGGCTGATAAATTCCCTTGTTTACATAAATATGTGAATGAGTATTAACGGCCGGAAATTAAACCGCCAAGAACAAGAGGCTTCTAGGTATCCTTGGTTCTTTAAATAATAGCAAGTTTCCTTGAGGGGCTGTATAATTTAGGCGGGAAATTCAAAGTTCAACTTGTTCCCTGCTACTTCCTGCCTACTATAATTGGCAAACATCCGTCTGTTTAATTTATACTGAAAACCAAGGAATGAAGAAACGACTGCCAAGGATATCTTGAAAAGACCGACAAAGGTCAGTTTTTCTCTATGGCTTTTGTTGGTTTCAGATATCGATTTCATTGTCTCTTCTTAGCAACTATGTATATAAACGCTTTTAATTAATGTCAATTTGTCCAAACGACCACGTGGCTTTATGTGTACATATATATAATTTGCACGTACATTTAATTTTATAAGTGGCAATTGATTTGTAATTGGTCTTTCACCAAAATCGAGAGCAGCGCAAAGTGATATGTTTAATGGAGAAAACAAGGGCGAATAAAGCGTTGAATTTTGTGTTTTTGGGAGTTGAGGTAACGTAAAAGCTCCAGAAATATTCTGGATACAGTTTATATATGTATAAAATAGTGACGTCAGACAAAGCCGATTTTCAATCGAACCGCACTAGCGCCACAACAAACCAGCAAATACAAAAGGGTAATTAAATTCGTATCAGCTTTTAATTACGGGAGAGAGAAGTTTTGGTGATTCCTAGATTCTTGTTGCCTTTTAGTAATTTTTTATATAATGAGCATGGTCACGTCAAGAGGTAATTTGAAATTGGCGCCTTGATGAAATAAAAAGTGGCAGTCGATTAATTTATTGTGTTGGATCAAGAAAGATTTATTATCAACTTATCCAGTGCAATACAGCGAATGACGGCTGTAAAAAATACGATCGCTAATTTGAACTCCGCGCCACGCGCGCACGACCAAGGCCATCAATTACCAAGAAAAGAGAAAGTCACGACCAACTTTCAAATTTGGCGCCAAGCGCATGGCGCTTCGCGCCACGCCTCACACGGCAGCGCGTGGTGTACACCACAGTTGGTTGTTTTTTGTCGCTCAACTAACATAGAATTCTGCGAATTTTTCCCGCGATATGTTTTGTCAACTTGAAAGGCTTCGATGAGTTTGTCCGCAAAACCAGCAAACTTTTAGGCGCTTGCGGCGACAGCATAAACTTTTTTGTTCAAGGAAATTGAAAATTGCGGAATAAAGTTTGTGTAGAAAAAGTTGGGGGAAATAGGGCGAGGTGAAGCCGTATACGGAGAAAAACACGCTTGTTTTGATGTGTGTTGACCAATTAAAAAAGTTGAGATAAACCCACATGAATCGACGATTGTCGATGATGATGATGAAATTTGCGGTAGAAAATATGCTGGTTTGTTGCCTAAAATCAGCAGGGCACGAGGCGCTAACGACAGACTTCCAAGTGAGCATAGATGGCGCTTTTGGGCCGGAAAATTCTCACGATACCGAGAATTACTCGCAGTATTCATTACTTGGAACACTTGAAAATATACGGATTCACAAAATGAACATATGAGCGCTGATTGATGTGTAATTTGACTCGTTGCCACATGAGGTGAAACTCTTGTTCATATAAATCTAATTGAAAGTTGGTTGTGGTTAGTGGCGGGAATGATGAGGTCACTCGTCTCGCTGCTGCTCTGATTACTCATTATGATGTGCAATATATAATGCACACATATATAAAGATAGAGCTGGAAGCGTAGGAAACCTCAAACCGTGGGAAATTCGACCCGGGACAAACTCATCAAGGCTGACTGACGGTTTTATTAGAGGAGAAAGGCAGAGATAGCGGTGTTTGCCGTCTCTTAATTTCCTGGCCAATCAGAGGAGAGATCAAGGGCGCGAAAATTCATAAAGCGCGCCGTCGCGCCAATCAGGTCAACGAGGTAACGAGCCAAGTCACCCCCCCCCCGCGGTTGACCGAGGTTAATACTTGAGAGGATGGGACTATGAGTAAGTGACTCTTTTGAGGGCCAATCAGCGAAATGGTAATGACCAAAGTTGGTCCGACAGGAACAAATTGTTGTCAGTGTTAATGATAGGAGCGGAAGTGGCGGGCAATTTGCCGAGGAAGAGATAACACATGTATAATGGCACAAACAAAAGTTTAAAATTTCCCGCGTCCTTGTACAAAAGCAACTTCCGGTTTACGTAGCAACAAACTGTGACTCATTTGGTGTGGTGTGCCGGAAAAGAATTTTTGTTAAGGCTTTAGATGATGTATATTAAGCAGTAGGATAATAACACCCGATGCATACATTTGGTGGCATATGGGACCGCCTTCGTCATGTTACTGACGTAGCAAAACATGGTGTTTGTAGTAGTGCCAAAAATATGCTATTCTGAAACATTGTTTCCAATACCATAGCGGTAAACTACTTGCTTTGCTTGCTCTTGTGAATCATGGATTGACATTTACTACCTGTCAAAACAAGGTGAGTAGAAGCCGGAATATATAGTTTTCGGTGTCATCACCTGCTGGGCGAATCGGGGATATTGTGTTGTTACGGCTGCGGCTGTAAGTGCATGCAAGCTTGGTCGTGGCGGTGTTTGTTTCCTGCCTTTACTAGGTAAAAGCTAGTTCCGGGCTGGGAGCTATACACTAGTCGATTACTGGTGATAGCACATAAATACGTAACATGGGCTGGATATAAATACCGGTTGCCTTGCTTGAATACGTAATGAACCTTTGCTCAGTCAGTTAGTAAGCGACGAGCTCTCGAGGTTTGGGACAAAAACAAGGCCTTGCTAAAAGAGAGACTTGGATTGGTTACATAAGGTGACCATGCCGAACGGAAGAGACAGTAGTAACCAGTAAGCCAAACTTGTATCTAGCTGATGTCCTGTGGTACAGTGTCATCTCGGCGGGTTGTATTTTGGGACCGCCTGGCAGCATTGAAATTAACTCATAATTTCCTCGAGGGCGACAAGGCATACTACTGTGACCAGGTTCCTGCTTCGTGGGCTATCTAGTGAAATGACAGGATTCAGGATGGAGCTTGACGGAAATGCAGATGCAATGCAAAGTTATGAGGCTGTTGGTGGTCCGGGGGTAATACAGTTTCGCTGTATGGAAAATGCCCCTCTTGGTCCTAGTCAGCCAAAAAGAGTGGACGAAAAAGATGGTAACGTCAGGGCAAAGTGACAGGCATGTGGTGGGATTACTGCCTGGGAGTAAGTTGATGGAGCTCAAGCTTGAGAAAGAGATTGCCAGTTCAGTGGAAACAAGTTAGTACAAATTTTCTAATTTTGCGAGAGAAAAAGCTGTATCCCAGCCACTAGAACACATGGGAATTTAATTCAAAATTTAAAGATTGACTATGAAATATAGCAAAGAGCATGAATGAGTTGAACTCAGCAAAGGTGTAGGTACCGGTATGATAGCGATACCTTCGCTTGCTAACAATGCTCAGATGTTTACTAATTAAGCGATTCGCGATGTGCCTCATCCTGTGATCCTGTGTACCTTGTTCAGTGAACGCTTTGTTTGCATAAATCATGGATTTTGACGTTAATACACTTATAAAGGTTGAGTTCCGAAACTAACGTGCATTCAAGTGCATCTAAGCAACAAAAATATAGGGCAAATTTTGGCTTCCAAAGTACCTCAGCGTGGGCAAAGGAAGACTCCAATTTGTTTCGCCATGAAAGCGATAGCTCTGCATATCCGTCCCGCGGCAACGGCCGTTACATAACTTGATCGTGGGAAGAAACGTCCGACTTGTGTCATATGGCTGTAATGTTACAGGATACTTGAAGAGAAAATTCGGTTAAGCACTACTTATGATTCTTGACAATGCAACAGGAAACGAGAAGAGCGAGGCACAAAAGAGAGGAGACAACGGGGTTATACAGAAACAAAAAGAGCATCATCACCGTCTCATTCGAAACTGTAACCCATGACAAACAGTCAAGGAAGACGTTAGTCCTGTGACAGAGTGATAGCGTTCAAAACAGAAGAGAAAGTTTGGCTTGATTCCTCAAAAGCCGCGCGTTGGAATTTATAAAGTTATTTGTTGCTATTCTTGACGCTGTCAGGCAGATCGTGTCAAACACTGTTGACCTTTGTATTGAATACAATCTAATTCATCCCAGCCACTAGAACACATGGTATACAGAACTCCAAATAATTCCAATAAGAATCAAAACCCGTGCAACTCATTAAGCACGTACAATTACCACAATAAAAGCGTTATCGATACATTCGCCTAATTTGTCAAGAATGTTACGCAATCATCTCAATTTAGTCGCACTTAAAGCCCCCGCAATGTGTTTTTTATATGTTGCCAAGAGGATTTAATCCTCAACACAATTCCGAAGTACTTTTTGTCCTTCGTTTTCAGAGAATAACGTCCCACACATACCAGAATATTTTTGTGGCAACATTTCTGCAGTAAAACAACCAAAAGAGGATATTTTTGACCAAAATAGCACAACGTCCCCTTGAAAACTTTCTCTACTCTTGTCCACCGAGCGCCCATATTCAACCGCATTTTACACAACTTGTACATTTGGACAAGAACAAAACCCGTTACTTAATTTTATGTCCAGTAATAACGTTCCTTTAACGACTTTCAAGCATTAAAAGATCGCGGGAAAAGGGAAAAGAAGCAACTTTCTCCAGATTCTTGAGCTTTGCTTGCATTTCCCCCAAAGCTTCCGCTTCGATTACCCCAGTTTCTTCGACCATTAAAAGTGCATTTTCCCTCTCCTATACTTTCTCCGCAGTAATGGCAACAATAATCTCATTTGACCAAAAAGCGCGTGTCACCTGTAGCGCACACAGACCACGCTTCAGCGCCGACACTTTCTCCAGCTTTCTTCACGTTTTAATTTACTTTCAACGTTTTTATGACAATAATGGAGCTTTTCCATCACCCTTTCTTCTTCTTTCTCCAATACACTTTCCGAGCAAGGAGCTGAAAATTTTGTTAGTTTTTACTATATTACATTATATTATTTCCTAACTGACGTACTTTGAAGCTTACACCCTTTTTCGTTTTAGCGCCTTTTTGCTGTTCACTTTGTAGCCTCCATTCTGTATGTTTACAGGAGCAAAGACGGAGAATATGGCGCCAAGTAAAGTAAGTAATTCATCTAATTTTCTTGATAACATAAACAAACAGGGCGAAGAAGGAGGATACGAAACACCTTTCCCTTGTTTAATCTTTTGTTCTTTTACAATTTACGACCTGGTTCATGAAGCATAAAAATTCCATGTTTTTCAAAGTAATTTACACAGCGCTCAGGAGAACAAAGACAGTTTGTTGTCCACAAGAGGGAAAAAGAAGTAAAAAGCGCCGCATGCTTTATGTATGCGCTTCTTCTTGTTTACTCTTATAATATTTTCACAAGATGAAACACGTTTCCGCTCCCGCCATAATATCCCTAATGCACATCCCATGTTAGACACTTCACCTTGATTTTAATTACTAGCCAAAAGGGCTGCCATAAAGGTAACATCTGTGCCGACACGTGTTTACATTGAGAAGAATGGGCTGTTTGTCGGCTTGGGATTTATAATTTTTCTGCTCACATGGCATCCCCAGGAAGGGGGTAACCCCTTTCCTCCTCGAAAGGCTTGGGGGCGAAGCCCCCAAGCGCGTGAGGGAGGAGGGGCATCCCTCCTCCTCCTCCCTCAAACTGCTGATTGTTGTGGGGGCGGAGACTGAAGAGAAAGCACAAGAGAGGCGCATAGTTGCGGTTTTGTTTACGTAAGGGTGCACTTGAACAGGCGCGAAATTAAATTCGCCAAGGATATCTATACTTTTGTGCACTCAATGTGAAGAGCTGTTTGTTGAGTCCCGTTGCATAACTGACTGAAATACATGTATCTTTCAAAGCATCTCGTAATAAATTGCAAGTTTGATGGATCCTCGTGTACTTGTTCAAACAAGTAAATTTTACGTTTCATTTCATGGCAAAAGTACCTGGCGGAATAATAATTTGTAAGATGTCTACTTACACAGCGTCTACATGTAAGCAAATACAAATGCACATGATGGAGCTGACAAAGGAACGAAATTGAATATTTGCGCACAAAATTCAAGTTTCTCAGAATATGTTGAGTGGCGTAAAATAATTTACGTATCGATTTCACGGCAGAATTCTCTTGGCGGAAATGCTTTTAATTTAAATTGATTACCAGCAAACAAAATTGCCTGATTGAAGCAAGGAACTGTGAGTGCGGTTTGAAGGAGTTCTTTTTGCAAGTGACAGACTGTTAAGTGAGCATGGGATTTTTGGCTGGGATTCTAAGAATCTGAAATAGAAGAAGCCTATTTTCGTGTTTAACCAACAAGGAAATGAGCAAATCCGGCTTTAAAAGTTCGGGGAAGTGAGCAACTCTCAAGTTTTCAGAGACAACTCAAATTATAAACTTTGAGTCTAGTGAGTGTAAACAAACACCAGAAAACCTTCGACGAGAGTTCTAGAATTTAGATTCTAAAATTGGAGATGCAATGATATTTCCACAAAGCCATTCAGCGTCTGCTACTGCAGCCATTGAGAAATGAATTGACATTGATGCTAAAAGGAGCTGACGCTAGTGGTGCTCTAAGAGGCCTTGAGTAATTGATCAGGCGGCAAAAGCGAAGTGCGCGCGCGGAGCGCGCGCATTTCAAATTTTGCCGCCCTGGATTTTGATGATGAGGTTGAAGAGCTCAATAAGTATTATTGAGACCTCTGAGACTTTGGGTTTTGTGTGAAAATTTTCTCTTGCTTCTTCAGATATATGGGCTTGTGTATATTCTCTCACGCTCGACTAATATAATGTCTTGGGACAAGGGCTCAGGAATTCCAGATGGAATTGGCTCCTTGCCGATGTATACAGTAAGGCCTGTGAAAGACTGGAAAATCCGAGAGGAACCAGAGGGAATTGACGAAGTAAAAACTGTGAAAGCTACCAATCTCGTAGTTTCGAAGAAGACGAAGAACTGTCAGGAGCAAGAAGACGAAATGCAGACTTTGTTTCTCTCTCTCGCTTGTATTTTATAACATGGCAAAGATGTAAACTTTTTCCAAGTTTCGTATTGATGAGAATCTACATTTTCTCGAGTCGTTACAAAAATACAAAATATATCCCAATGATGAGTGAAAGGATGCCTGATGAGACGTTTTTTTTGTTCTCAGCAGGCCAAGTGACAGGAGCTTATTAAGAAAAGAGCCTTTTTTCAGATATCCTTGGCAGAACAAGGAACGTCTTCCAAGGAGAAGAGAAACAGGAATAAGATAAATGAAGAAGGATTATTCAAAGCATTCTTGTGGCGGGAAAATTAAATTAAGTGGTTTTTAATTTCCGTAAGAAAAGCCATAGAGGGTAATTAATTATGGTTTGTAGCCATCAAATATAGTCGTTTAATTCCAAAGTGGATCATGCATATGAATTTTGAATTAGGCGCGCTAGAATCCATTTAATTTTATTTACTTGAACAAATCCGTTTATTTAGCAAAAACATTTTCTTGCAAGGCCGCCAAAACTCTATGGTGAAAGCTCGACACCCGAAACTAATTTATTCAATAGCCTCTTTGAATTTAAATTTCCCGCTCATAATAATGTACTCACTCTCCATGTAAGCAAATGAACTAATTCACTTTATTTCATTGGATCAAAGGCACACATGCCTTGCACATGTTGCATTTGATACTTGCATTTGTTGCAAAATCCAATGTTTCGCCCATAATAAAACGTATACACGCTTTGTCACGGAAGACACAACATGAAAACACTTTCTCCGTAAAGACTCCATTTGCACTTGTGCATGTGGAACATGTGTGGGGCGGAGGAGCTTTTGTAATTTAACTTGCACACACATACTCCGCACTCGTACGGAATTTCGCCAGTATGCACCTCGCGCGATTCATCTCTTTCTTTCTGTTCCCACTTCAAAGCCTAGAATTTCTCCCTTTGTGAAACAAAAGACGAGTGCAAATGCATGTTTTTCTGCCAATTTGACCACGGCACGTAAATTTTACAGCGTCGAAAAAGTTGTTGATTAATTTTTTGCCGCTTGATGCGCTGCTGTCGATGCAGTTTTTGTGTAAATGTTGATTGCATGCCGGTGCCAAGTCCCATTAAGCGCTCGTTCCTGCTGACAGACATAAAAAGTGCGTCCAAAAAGCCGTGTAAGGGTTAATTAAGCGGGAAATTAGAAGGACAGATGCTGGCAGGAATTTGCCGCCACTTTTTGAAATTGGCGCGCAAACAGGTTACTTGCTACACAAAGAGAAAGCAATTACAAACTAAACGTGTAGAAAATAGGTGAGAATTGCGGACAAGGTTGGCGGGTTTTTGTGTCATTCTCACACCCGTGTTAAATTGAGAAAGTTTCTCCGTGTAAGAACAATACTTTTGTTAAGAGAAAGTTGTTGGTTTTGGTTTCCAGCAAGAAGTTTCCTTAACACCTGCTCAAGAGTTGGAGTGTATGAGTAGAACCACGTGCATAAGGTACTTTTTTGAAGTTGAGAGCCGCTGCAGAGCAATGGTAAACTAAACGTGGGGCCACGTGGAAAAAGTACTGGAGAAAATAAGTGGAAGAGCAACGCAACAAGGGTTAACTTTACGAGTAATGTTTATTAGACACGACGTGGCCGCTACCATGAGGCTATTCTCAAAAAAGACGCAGTAGCCAAGGTACTCTGGAAGGAGGTTGTAACGGCAGTTTGACAAGGTTCTTGGCTGTAACAAGTTGGCGGAGGCGGGAATATTAAATGTATTTGAACTGACGGTTGTTGTTGTTCGCTTTCACTTTCACCGCATGACCGCACTACTGAAATGAAGTCCACGAAAAGTCAAGAGAAGGAGAAGAAAAGAGGACATTCAGTGTTATTGCAAGTAAGAAAACAAGTGTTTTGTACAAGCAATGACAATATCTCAAGTTCCCACATTGACACAATGACAACGCTAACGCAACTGTTTTCGTAAGTGGTCGATCTGGTCACGTGGTTTGTGGCTTTTTGTAAAAAGGGAGGGCTAGAATTGAAAATTTGCTGAATATTCTGAAAGCGTTAATAAGAATGTAAATTACGACTAGTCAATTGTAGCTTTTTCGTAGATCTTGTTAAGATGTGGAATTGCGCGGGAAATTCGAATTGGGCTGTGTAATAATTCACTTGTTAGTGTGCTAACTAGACCGCAAGCCCCGCCCACTAGATGTATTTGAAATGAGCATGGAGACATTCAAATTTGTTCATTTCAAAGCGTTCTAGATTTTGGATGCAGATATTCCATGTAAAATCACCTGTTGGCAAGGCAAGACGGGTATAAATCAGTGAGGGCTGATAACGCGCGTGACGTCTCGACACGTTCGCCGCCATTGCCATTGGACGAGTGATTAATGGCGGGAGATTCTGGTCAAAGACGTGTGCTTATTTGGTTTCATGCAAGTACGATGTACGTATGAAAAGAGAGAGAGAGTCACGTGTGCAAATATGTTGAATGGTTGAAACGTGATGGCGCGTAGATTTGAATTTTTCAAGTTGAATGTATTGACGAGACGAATGAATGAATTTAACCAAAGTAGTGCTGGAAGTTTGTATTGAATCTGCATATAAATTTTTCATGTAGTCTTATTGTGTATGCAAATAAGCTCATTTGATTAAACGGTGGATTGAGCGAGGTAACCGGTAACAACCGTTTGACAAAAATGCCACGTGGGAATTGGACCGTTAAACCTCTCGGGTCAAGAGGAGCAGGAGGAGAGATGTTGTTAAGAAAGCATGTATTCCCGCCATACACACTAGAAGCAGCAAGAGACACTTTTCTATCTCACCTGTCGCATGCATGAAAGCAATCGGTGTGACAGCCTACTGGAACTGGAAACAAGTAAGTGCGCGGGAAAATAGAAAAACCAGGGGGAACAAAACAGTATTAGTTTACCCGGCTACCCGTGAGAACAAAGTGTTATTTTCCCTTCCGTTACACGACGCCGTCTTTAAATGTATCCCATAAACACTTGTCGGCTTAATAGCTGGAATAAATCTTGGCTCTGTCTCAAGGCAAGCTGAGCACATGCACAAAGCTTCAATTTGGGAACAAAGCGAGAGGATCTAGCGTAAAAATGGTGGAATGGAAGAGCTACACAATTTGTCTGTTACGTAATATCTATACAATATACCTAGAGGAGGTTTGAAAAAAATGTGTGTGCAACTTGAGGAGAATGCTGCTACAGGGCTTGAAATAGTTCAAGTCAACCACAGACAAAGCTGGAAAAGTACTTGAATCCTAAAACCCTGAGGTTTTGGGGAATTCAGGGCATTGTGTTGTTGCTGGGACATGTACTCTACAGAATTGTGGTCCTTGAGTACATCCCCCCACCAGGGAACAGACACATGTCACACAAGCCACAAAAAGCACTACTAATCCCATGTGATTCAATCTACGAACCTAAAAACGACTTGAAACTATAATGACTACTGACAGGATCAACCAGGTACAAAATCAATATTACACGAGATCAACTGTAACAATAAAAACCCAATATACCACCTTCATGGCTAATCACATCAAGTATTGAGTGAGGCCAGCGGGCAAACGACAAATGGACCAATCCATCTTTTTGGACTTGGCGCTGAAACGGGTGTGGAATTCCACTGACCCACCACCACCCATGTATATTGATGTTCATCCCAGTGGCATAGTTCACGCCAGGTGGTGCACATCAATCTGCTACGAGGTTGCGGTCCCAATACCTCAGCGTGTTGGAACCCGTATGGATGGACGTAACTCGTTGATGCCGTCAGCCAAGTGAGGCGTGGAAACGGATATCCAATTTCAACTTCTCTTCTTCAATCTCACGTTGTTTGTTTGCGTGAAAAATGTACTAGTGTGAGAAGACTAAGAAGACCAAGAGTTTGGCACAGTGCTAAGTGAAAGAGGAGAAAAGTTTCATTTGCTCTAATTGGCGCCCATCTTTTTACACTTGGTCAAGACAAACAAGGTTGTGAGAACAAGTGCGGGAAAAGTAGTAGAAAAGCTTTTGCCTGCATTATTGAAGGTCATCCTGTATGAAAGTTGTGTGTGGGAGAAAGTTTATTTATTGGAGGACTCGAAAAGAGCATTTCTCCAAAACTATTGGTTCTTCAAGGAGTAAATAAATACCCTGGGTTTTATTGGTTTGCTTTAGGAAACCGGGTCTTGAGCAATTAGTTGATGAGCCCGGATCTCAAAGTCCACTGCTTAAAGTAGTCGGCTCAATTCTCAGCATGTTTACTAATAAAGCTTCAATGCATATATATCCTTAGCGTACATGTTTAACTAAACCAAGGGGGGAGAATGTTACATCAAAGTGGCGGCAAATTCAAGATTTATTTAAAGAACGAGGGGCGGGGGGAGTGTGGGGGTAGCAAAGAGATGCATATAGTGCAGCGTCAGTTAATGTACTAGCGGTAGGAGGAAGAGTAATGTGTGCCTGTGGCTTGGCACAGCAGTGACGGCAAGCAGAGCTCCTACTAGGTTAGGGCGCATACTTGGCATTTGTAGGGTCTTTCGCCATGAATTATTCGCCACCATTCTTGGGTTACAAGTGGGATTTTTGTGTAACCAGGGAATTGGAACCCCCTCATAGAAGAAAACAAAGACCAAAAGAGACAAATAGCTATGGGAACAGAAAAGAGTGATTACTTTCTTGAATCCAGCTATAGTTTTATATATACTCAAGAGCGGGAATGAGCTCAAACACATTTAACAGGGTCGGTGTGGATTAAGTGTAATTAGTCGTCGTCGACCAAGAAGAAGTGAAGAAGAAGGACTCGAGAAAATAATTACGCTTCGTCGTATCCATCCAGCAAACACAATAGGAGCAATCAAGGAAGAGAGCAATCAAAAAGAGTAACGGAGAGAAAGTGCATTCAATTACACTTATAGATATCCTTGCAAGACCTCACACCACGTTCAAGTCGCTTCCTCGCTCGCCCGCCATGATAGATGTGGCCTTGGCCTGGAGACACCAAAGTGTTTTCCCCAAAACGCCAAAACCAAGGATGTCTAGAAGCAGAAGATGCCCCTGTTCCAAGGGTCCCTTTGGCTCTCTAGTTTTGGAAGACCTTGAATAGGAAAACATGAGAGGAAGCGTATATATTTTTCTACTTCTTTTGGTTCTTCGCCCAGCGTAAATCGTTCAAGAGGCCATTTGAATTTGTAATGCGTCAAGAAGGAAAAATGTTTCCGATTTCGTTAGGAATCCGTTTGGTTTCATCACTTTGGCGATTCGTTTTTCAGACGGCTGATAAAAGGGAGAGAGAGAAAGCTGAGGAGATAAAAACCCTGGAACCACACCTACATAAATATTCGGGCGGACATATAATTGAATCGGGTATCAAGAAGCGTTTCGTCTTCCCACTTTCACCAGAATAAGAACCTTCAACCAAAACCAAGCTCTCCGACGCCCGCTTTTAGCACGAACCGACCGACAGAATGAGCGGATTCAATGTATATAAACGGCAATATGGTCGGTGGAAAGTTGTTGCTTCTTTCGTGTGTTTCTTGATTGGTTTATATATACCGTGTAGGTTGAGTAAATGGCAGTAGCGAAACATTTCGGGGAAAGTGCAATGAGAAAGCTTGTTTGTTCAAAGGTTTTATGAGCTTTTGGTTCGAGCCGACTTACTTAAAGGTAATACAGTTGGAGAAAAGTGGGAGATTGAAACAAGGGAAGGGAAAGCGATAATTTTGTATTGGATCATTGTGCACTTTACCTAGAACAATAGCGCTCCGATAAGAGGACGAAACTTTTGAATTTGGCGCCAATAGTGCGCGGTACTTGCGCTGCAAGTACTTGAAACGTAAGTGTTTTTCTTTGATATCGCCGGGGATTGGAATTGAACCCTTGAGACTAGATTAGAAATTTAAATTTTGGCGGGAATTTTCAAATTTCCCGCTAAAAACACTTTATATCGATGGAACCGGTAGTGTAAGTAATGTCGCCCGTATGAGTCGTTTTGAGAAGACGACCAGTCCTGTGAACCATATCTGCGACCAGTATGGTATTATGAAATGTCAGGACTGGTGGGTCTAAAGTGACCTGCAGACACGGCGTGATGCCCGTTAAGCAGGAGTGAGAAAACAGGTGTGCGTGATACCCGAATAAAAGGCCAGGTGAAGTATCTGTTTAGCAGGAGCCTATTTATGCCTGTTAACTAGGCGTTGCAATACCTGCTCGTCAGATCCCTATGTTTAAGAACTAACATATCAGATAAACAAAAGTTGAGGCTTCAAGTTTCAAATTTAATTTAACTGAACTAACAAATAAATATAAACAAGGTATGAAACTGTAAATATTGAAGATCGAAGCACATGAATCTTCTGTCTTGAATCACAAGTTGATATTTCTTTAGAACTTGATCTTGACGGCCGTGTACTGTTGTTGTCATTTCATTTCCGATTCTGAATTCTGATAGTAGTTAGATGGAGTTGGAACTTTCGTCTTCTTCTGAAACACAAAAACAACAACATCAATTAGTTTATCATGATCAAATATAACATTCATTCCTGAAAGTAAATATAGTCAGTTAGGCGAGGGAAAATGAATTCAGAATTTGTATCTAAAATATATATAACTTACTTCTTACTGGATAACCGATCCATTGTCCAGTCCAGGGTCCAAATATGTGTTGATTACGTGCGTTTCTGTAAAAATTAACAAAAGCAAATTAGTTTTCAAGCGATAAACAAGTTTTAAGATCAGTAGAATATTTCAAAATAGCCAATGTTTACACTTACCACTGTCACAGAAGCTTCTGCACTGTTGGAGAATTGAGAAAATCAACAACTGTCGGTTGCCGTCCTCTGTGACGC
>JAQGBJ010001265.1:0-24722 GCA_034698345.1 Sphaeridia pumilis | reverse complement strand
AATCAAGTCCCTCCAGGGAACCAACAGCAAAAATCTCTTACAACTTCAAGCACTTCGATTAGCCACGTATGCCAAAATGCTGGATTATACAGCTGTCCTTGCCGCCAAATAGAACCTGGAGAAGTTTTGAAATCATACTTGATACACAGAATTCCGTCAGTTCCGTTAAGAGAGTAAGGGAAGGTTCTGGTGCGGCTAATGGCTTCTGGGCATATAGCGAACCCTGTAGCGGAAAATGAGGACGAAACCGGAAATAGTGATGACGTTAGTGGTCTGATGGGTAGAGCTGCAGCTCAGGTGAGTTCATGCTTTTGCCGTGCTTGTTTGCCGTTTCAAGTTATTCAGGTGAAATTCGGTTACACGTTGCTTTCGGCTCAAGCCTCGTGCTCTCTCACCCCGCCCACCGATCCTGGTCTTGAACAATTAGCGTTTTTCCGGGACGTCCCTAGAATGCGCAAGGACTTTGAAACGGTGAGCTTTTACTGGAGCCTTTTAAATATTTAGGTTTCTCGTTTATTTAGACTTTTAGATGTTCAATGTTTACTAGTGACAGGTTACTGAAGTTCAGGCCAAAGTCCAGCTTACACTCATGAATGCAGAAGAAAGAGAAAAGGGGAAATAACGGAGAGAGGAAAGAGAATTGATTTTGGCGGAGGTTTCAGGAGGAAGTGCATTACCCAGAGAGAAGATTTCCATATTTGGATTGGAGCAAACTACAGGGAAACGTCTAATTAAGAGCCCCGCTTATTGGAGGTAACTCCTGAATAACGGTGAGAATATTTGGTCCCGAGGAGCCCCCATAAGAATAGCATTAGGGAAAAACCCCTATAAACGGTACCGTTAATTGGAAAAACTCCGTTTACCGGTGCAATAATGAAGGCCGTTGGTAGAGGTTTGTGCGTATTTGTGCCTTCAAATAAGAGTATTTGCCGACTCACTCAAGCACTCACACATTCGTTGCAGAATGTATGAATTTCAACAACTGACAAGCTGAAATGACAACTTAAATGCCGCTGCTGTTCGGTTCAAAAATTTCCGTTGCAGTCAGTTTTGCTTCGGTAGTTGGTTGGTTCAAAATGGCTCCAAAAACCGGTGATGAAGCTGTTAAGCAGCGTAAAGTTATATCTATAGTTACAAAACTAGACGTCATTGCTGCAATTAGGGACGAGAAGTTGACGCAGAAAGCTGTATCTGTCAAGTTTGAGCTGCCATTAAGTTCGGTACAAGGAATCTGGTCTCAGAAAAAAAAATACCTGGAAGCTCCTGGAAGTGTGAACTTGAAGACAAAACACCTGTATCAAGTAAAATACGACAAACTCGACATCGCATTAATTCAACGGTTTGACGCACAAAGAGAAAAGCACGTAAGTAAGGGCTGGGCCTTTTAAGTTTTCAATTAAATTTCACATGGCGGAAAGAACATTGATTGGCTCATGCTCTCCTTCAGGTTCCACTTTCTGGACTCGATATCAAAACCCAAGCTCAAAAAATGGCAGTAGAATTGGGATACCCCGACTTTACCAACATTACATGGAGGCCCATGGCTGGCCCCAAGAACGTATTATCTTGTGTGGTGAATGTGATCAGCTTCAACAATGTTTTAGCGTGCTAAGTGTTCGCACTGTCCATCCTGGAGACTTTGATGACGAAAGCAATGGTTCTGGTAAACATAATAGTTAAAGTTTAAAATTTTCTCTTATTTGTGAATATTACACAACTTTTCACGCCCAAGTAGTTCTTCCACCGGGTTGAAACTCTACTTTTTTAAATGTATTCCCCCTTTGAAATTCTTCAGTTGTCTTTTTAGACGCTAGTTTTGATCGGCGCATTCCACCACCGCCTGGCGATGACCCTGTTACTTCTGCTTGAACGCGACAGTCCATTGTTCTTTTCCATGGTCAACCAACTCGTACTCACTCACCGCCAAGGGCTCCAGAAAACACGCCTTTTATCCAGTGCTAATTCTACTGCTGCTGTTGATGGGACCACTGGTTCTAGTACTCTGTCGCGTCCTTCTCGTCGCTACAGCCCTACTCTGTCATCGCCTCCTTAAACACCTGTCTGTATCGCACCAAAATTGCCATTCTTGTAATTTTATGACGCTCCACGTTTGGAGCTATGACCACCACTGTCTGTTGCAGTATTTTTCTTGTCTCATTTACAGTTGTTGATTTCGTTTTCGGGGTCGAGTATAAGAGATATGTATCGTTTCATAGTGTGTGTGGAGGGCCTTTGGGGGGAGAGAAGGTGGCCTATTGGACAGCCAAGTCTCTCTTGCGCTGCTCCAAACAAGCGTTGCTCCGCATTGAAACTCAAGTTGAGCTAGCTTCCAGCACATTGGTTCTTGTGTCGGATAGATAAAGACCTTTTACCACTGTACTCGACGCGTGCCCACATGTGGTTCCACACGTTTTCATATTAATTAGGCGTATGCCTAATGAAAATGAAAAAACCTGTCAGGTGTGGCCTAAATAAAGTCCGGGTGGTTTTTGCCTGACCATAAACTTGGTCCAGTATTGTTAAAGTACTAATACCGAAGGCCAGTAGAAGACAAAGGGCAGTAAATGAAAGATAAATAGGTCCACAGATAGTGCAATTAATGAGTCAATGAGAAAGTACAAACATTGACATTCGGAAAAGGTATCGATTCAGATTTGTGAAAGAAGTGAAAAATTGCGGGCCTGATTCAAGGACCGGGTGAACAAGATCAAATGTAGCGTGGGAGACGGGAACCTTTGAATGAATATGTTTCTTTAATTGAAATCTTTATTTTATGTCCCCGTTGTATAATTTTCAGCACTGCAGTATGGAAAATCACTCAGCTCACGCCTATAGAAACCTGAGCTGGAATTAAAGCAACTTCCGGTTCGATTTGGTGGTTCAACCTGTTGCTACAATAAAGTGTTTCCAGTATTTTGCAATTTCCAAGCGGTGTTAATCAAAGTTGTGTATTTCCAATGAATTTTTTCATCGATCGTCAAGTTTTATTGTGTTCCGAGACAGTAAGAATTTTTTTTGGAGAAGGAGGAAGAGAAGGAAAATCTGCTAGGACCAAAACGGGCTAGATCCAAACGCGTCAGACCAGTTCCAAAGTTTTGTTGAAAAGGGTTAAGATCTTCATTCAAACTTTTGATTAATATTTCATTGGTTCATTTTTTGGAAGAGTCACAAGAATCAATTTTTCCAAGCATTAATTTCTCAAGGAGTTAATTTTCAAATCATTATTTTTTCCGAAGGCAAATTTCTCAAGTATTAAAGTATTCCAAGTACATACTTTTCAGAGGGTTAATTTTTCAAGGGGTTAACGTTTTCGAGAATATTAACGATTTCCTAGTGGCAAACACGTTGAAAATGGTGACTTCAAAACTGCTCATTTGTATACCAGTTATGGTCCAGCCATCGTACAATGGCTGCTCTTACACAGACGCCGTCAAGAGGACTAGGACCACCCCCGCTGGAGCCATCGGAATTTAAGTGGCGTTGGCACCACATGCCGGAAATGGCCAGACGCTTTCTGGCTTTGGCCAATCAACGTATGGAGGAAGCTGAACGCCGCTTGGCGGAATCGGATCCCCGCCTGGTGGAAGCGTAAAAAAACTGCTCGGACCAATTCAGAAGCTAGACCAAGCCACTATCCATTTGGAAGAACCTCGACGGCACATGGAAAAGCTGGAAAAGGAGTGACGACCATAGAAAGCTCCTCGAAAATTGAATTCATTCAGGTTTTTTGGGGTTGTACCCCGGCTTCTTGTGCATGTTTGCTTCCAGATGTTGAATATTGGCAAACAACAGACAACTATAATCAGATTTTCGCAGTAGAAAGTAGTTCAGCAGAATGTATGTACTCAAGCTGAGCTTTAGACGAGTACATAGAGCCGCTAAAGCTCTAGCTGTTGCTAGATAAGCTTTGAAGCGGGTCTAAACTACAATGTTGTATTGCTGTCTGTCGATAACCTTCGAAAAGATCTGGCAACAAGAAGCAGCCAAATATGAAGTGTATATTTTCTTCACTGCAAGAGTATACAAAATAAACTGGATGTCAGAAGTCTCGAGGCAGATTTTATATGGATCTGGTCACCACTTTGATGAATGAATTTCGCACGTGCCATCACGTTTGAAATAGAAACCGCATTGACATGTATGTACGGTCTTTGAGGTAACTGTAATCACGCGTTATCACAACCGCATATGGTTCATTTTAAAGATCAAAGTCCGAAGCCATTCTCTCATCGATTATTTCACTTGATCAGATTTCGATGACTTAAATGGGTCGGGTCTTTATTGACGGCTTCTATTCTATTCGAGTTGATTCGCAGTAAAATCGAGGACGAATCATTGAATAAAGGACGAAGTTAAGGCTGCTCCATTGAATCGAATGATGCAAGGTGATAAGAGGGAAAGCTCGGAGCTCTGACGTTTTTTGGTAGCAACTTAACGCCACATTAATTGCACGCGCTCAAGATCATCATCTTGGAGGCTTGCACAACTTCAAGATTAACGAATAAAAGTGAATCTATGTATTCCAACATACAAAGTTGCACAAAAACTCAAATATGTTCATCCTCAACACACTTGGAGCGGAAAGCTCTATGCATGTAAGGGAGAAGTTGAACATGGACCGAACGGTGGCGACACACCAGTAAGGTTATCTTGGTATCTTGGTCTCTGCCCTGAACTGCTTTCAAAGCCACATGATTACAATAAATTATTATTATTATGTTATTATTTTACGTAAGTACTATATGGAACACAATTTATAGGAATTGGTTTTCCAAATAAATATCAGCGAAGTCTCGTCGACGCTTCCATGGAGCGTTAGCAGGAAAAAACGCCATTTTGGGCAAGTGTGTTCTTGTAAGCATCGGTTAGACAGATACCTTCCAGGCTACTCAATCGGATCTTGAAACTTCGGTACTTATGGGGAATTCGTCCAGCTGCAGCACCCTAAGATCGAACAGCAAAGCTTGAACAAGAATGGCTTCTTTCCTCGAGTTGAGAAGCGTCTCAAACACCTTCAGACACTTGTAACGGAGTCTCACGTTATGCTTCTGCCTCGACATTTGGCACGCGTACTCAAACGACTGATGCAGCTATTCAGGAAGCGTCTGAAAATATAAAGCCTTCGTAGGGTCTGTGTACGTCAAGATATCAAGTACTTGAATTTTCAAAATGAATTACCCGAGAAGAGATGTCCTTGATGTCCAGAACAATGTCACAGAAAGCGCACCTCGCTGAGACATTCAGGGAGATATTATAAGTAGCGAGAATCAAACATCCGGTTTGCGCAACCGCTTCATTAATGTGAACACCGCAGGTTTCAAAACGCACGTTTTTAACCAGTATGTGTTTAGTCGTTTTTAAGTTTGTTCCTTGTATTATCACTGAATGCGGTTTCAGGACTTACAAAGATGTACTTAGTTCTTCTTGTTTTTGCAAATTCATGATTGATTGGATATTTCAAGTTTGATTTTATAACATTGAGTGTTATCCCCGTTAGACTCCCATAGAAGCTTTCCATAAACGTCTGCAACTCTATTCTGCCGGTTTTCAAAGATTGGGAATCCTTGGAGACTTGCCGTTTCATAGTTTTTTCTTAGTTTATTGTCTTCACAAAATATGTAGTCCAAAACGGCAATCAAGGCAGGAAATGAAATCAACATTACAAGTTACCGTTAACGGATGCAACATAAATACTGTGTGCAAATTTTATAGTGCGCTTACGAAGAGTGCAAAAAAAGGCGAAAAAAAGTTTGGGGATTCGCCTTGGTGAAAACTTGTAAGAGTTTTGGGTTCAAATTGAAGTTCGCCGGTTGAACCCCCAGTAGCGAGAGTATACTATGTACATGAAGTATAAATAAAAAATATACAGACTTGTTATATGTTTAGTTTGCTGTCTGTGCATTGGGTGTTTATTGGCCATCCGCCGGCTTATGGCTGACAATATTTGCCTATATATTCCATTCGTTTTCCCTCCTGCGAAACAGTGTGATATTACCAACATAATGGAGTAAGGTTAACGATACTATAAGTTGTCAATTATATAGAGAACGGACGATTAACACTTGTTCCTGCCAAGATTTTTTGGTGCAGGTTGGACATGCAAGAGTACCACGTTAATAGCTCGGTCCTTAAGGAACAACAAGGCAATACCTGCTCTCCTAAATCTTACTTTTTGTCAAAACAACGATTGCTCGTTCACGACATCGATGTCTGATTTAACTCCAAGCAGTTTCATCAGATCTTCCACTTTTAGTTGTAGTCCTTCAAAAATTTTGTGTTTGTCGTCCTCGATGCCTCGGATCACTAGCGATTTTTGCAAAAAAACGGCGTTTCCAAAACTCCAGTTCTTGTTGCAATTCCGACACCTGCTGTTTCGGCACTGTCGCTCTTTCATCATGCGGTTTCAAGTTTGCCTGCACTACGTCCTGTTTCGGCTCGCATGCGCTCCCAGTAGTCGGGTGATATGCCACCGTCTGATCAACCTCTTCAGGTCATGTTGAGGAGTGTGGGCGGGGGGGGGGGCGGTGTGCCACTTATTTTAACACGTTCGGGCACTACGTTTGTAGTTAGGGAGCGTGTGAGTGGCATCTGATTACAGTCTATGAGAGAATTCTTACACGTCCTCTCTCCTCCACGGTCTAAACTGAACCGCCATTACCGGTTGGGAACCCCATGAAGAACTTTTTCCGTACGTTGCTTCGAACGCTAACGAAAATGGCCCAGGTTGTGGGTGGTCGAAGCAGGAATAAGTTGATTATAAATTAATTTTCGACCTAGTGTATTGCTCCTAAATTTCAATTTAAGCCTAAGTTTCACTTTGAATTTTGAACAGAGCGGTCGAAAATCAAAACGGCATCGTTATAGAAGAAAAAACATAGCCCCGAAATATTTCGCAATACAGCATTTAACAAACAGTCTTCCCTAAAAATAAATATTCTTTTGGACAATTCCAGTGACTTAAATCAATCATCATCAATACAACAGCGTTCATTGAATCCATTCATTTTATTGAACTACTTGTCAAAAAGAAATCAGGAGATCTCTTTACCTTCAAGAACCACTTCTGACGAATTCTCTTCACAGTAGAAACCATCTAGACGCATTGAAAACGACAATATCTACGTCTCAATCATGTCTGAATCCATCTTCCATCGTCTCGCACCCTACTCCTATTTCAACCTTAAGAATAAATCGGAACGACGGGTTACAAATAGTCCATTTCGCTCCTTGCATTAGAAGTAGTTTTCTGCATTCAAAATCACGTTACATACGGAAAAAACTGAATAAAAATTCTACGACTTCACATTACCTTATATGATAACCACTCTCCTTAATTGAAGCACATTGTTTCTATGACGGTTGGTATCTGAGCGCATACTGGTTGAAATGCTTTCAACCATGATGGAGGTGCATTGGCATAGTAACCTAGGTTAGCTTGGGCCCTAGTTTGAATGTCACTAGTTCTAGTTCAATCGGAAATACATCCTCGATTCAACCACATCTCCCTGTCCTTTCTCTTCAGTTATAGTAACAATGAACACTAAAAAGGGCAAACACACAAATCTCGTAATGAAAAGCAAACATACCGATAAGGTTACCTGGTGTGGTGTCAAATGCGTGACGACGTAGAACGCTATAAACTGCTGATAAAAAAATTACATAGCACAAACAGCGTTTGCAGCGGTATTTAATCCACGCCACAACTACTTCTTTAACAACGACGAAGAAAACCTAGATTTAGCAGTTACGCCAATATGAACACTATAACTATATTCAACGAATACAGAAAGACATAAATCTACTGAATGGCTAATTAGACTGGACTCCTAACCGAAGCTCTGTGCCAGCCAGTGAGAGATCTGTTTCAACGATGTTCGAGTTGATCTGAAATCAGCTCTACGATACCTACTTCCAGAGTGAGGAATAGGGCTCGCATTCAATAAGATAGTCGCTTAACTATTTTGCAACTTCTGTTGCTTCCACGTTTGTGAGTGAACTGATAGCAGGTCCAACTGTTAGCATGTTGTTTTTATCCATCATATTGGATAAAAGGAAAGTATAGTGTTGAAGGACACTGCGGACCGTTTTGCCCGTCCTGTGAAGTGACATTATTCAATCAGGCAATCTTGAGCTAGAGAATAAAGCGATTATTTCCACGTGTACGTACTTATTATTTTCTTCTGCCGCTGCTTATAAGTAGCGTATGGATTGTATAATGGTAGAATCATCATTATCACGTTATTACTAGAATCACGATATTACTACAGTCACGGTATCGTATTGTTGCAATCACGGGAAACGGTGCAATCACGTAGTTGGATGGTATGTGTATGATATTGTAGCTATAAGTGGACTTAAGTTTCTTCTATGATCGGTGCAAGTTGATTACCCCTACAGGTTGACCAATTGCTGTTGTGTACGGCATTTTTCAAAATTTATTTCAAACCAAAATCAAAAATGTTTCCACCAAAATCATCCCAAACCAAGTCAAAACACTACAGACAGCAGCAGCACGTGTTTTTCCCATGTGCATCTTCAAATTTCCCGGCTGCTACCAACTCGCCCCAGATCCCACACAGACAAGTTAGCAGAGATCATTCCAGGTGATTCCATTGATTTACGTGATTGCACCGAATACGTGATGCTAGTGATACCGTGATGCTAGTGATAATGATGATACTACCATTATCCAATCCGTACACTACGTTATACATCCGGATCAACTTCTGATTCGACGAGTACTACTACTTCCTTCTTTGCATTTTTAATCTCCACTGTTGCCTGCGAGACAACAACCGTACTAATTCTATTTTAACGAAAAAGAAATTCTTTTTTTCGTTTTTTTTTCAATTATCAAGCTTCAATCAAAGGGCCGACGGTGAATTCCGTAAATGTTTCCAATTCGAGGTCCTTATTTCAACGTCATGAAACATGCCTTTTACAACTTCCTTTTGCTCTCCGACAAATTGGTCGCCGACCTATAAAATATACGTTAAAGTTGGGAAAATTTTATAAATTTTATCAACGTTGTTCCGACTCCCTTCAAGATCGCCGGAATACTTCTGTCGCTCCGAAGAATGAACCTGATGAAACATTTTTAGAATTACTGGAATTACTGTGGCAACAATCAGCAGAATGTTCAATGATTACCGCTAAATTGACAAATGCTGATTTCAACTTTGGCAGTTTTCAGAAAGTCTTCTAAAAGCTGGTAGCCAGAAGCTCTCCAGGAGGAATCAAACCTCCGGGCAACATCACCCGATCCATGGAATGAAGAAATTCGAAAGTTTTCTACATGTCTCGCTCACAAGCTTTTAGAAGGATGTGAGTCACAAAAGTTTGAAGTCTCTCTGCAAAGGGCTCTGATTGGCCAGACAAACGTAAAGTACCGTCAGGTGACGCATTAATGAATAATACCTTAAGGAATCATTAACAAGCTCACTACTTAAGAGCTAACCTCTTGCCTACTGTGCCCTGTTTCAGCGATGGTTGGAGTTGACATGGCAGACCTGGGAGCTTCAGGCTTTTTGATGGTACCTGAGGGTCCGTGTCTGTGTGATAGGATGGTCGCGTCAGCCTCCTGATGAATGGATTGCTTCTAAGAACCAAACAAAGCGAAAAGATTGATGTTATTATCCTCAACTGTGTATTACCCTCCGATGTACTGCAGCCCCCCCCCCGAAGCAATCAAAGCGTTATGCCACAGGCTTAGCAACAGTCGAGGTGAACAGTAAGAATTCGTACCTCCGGGGCAAAATATGGACCGGTCTCTCTACCTTGTTCTCTATTGACAGTAGTTGACTTTATCCGTTTTGTTGCCGATATCCGTAATGCCCAGAGAAGTTGAATTTGTTAAATTCAAGATCAAACTTACATCCGCTGTGTACAACACCAAATATCGTAAAGCAACCGTAGATGTTACTGCGTTTATATGGATATGAAGGAAAATGCACAACTTTTAGCACATGTTTTCAATATGATTCCTGGCAATGTGAATGCCGCCGGCGAAAAGAATGCAATTGTACCCAAAATACAGTTGTAAAATGTTATATTTGGCTTTCTTGAGAACAGTATGCTTCCATAGACTTCTTCGGTATCCTACAATTTCCGTGCCATAACAACTGAATCGAGCAATTACGATAGGATTTTTACTTCATGTTCGAGAACACACATTCAGTCAGGGTTCAATCAGAACGTTGTAACGCCCGAGCCCCTCTAAACACTATTTGTTACTATTAAGAGCCACCCTGCAAGGGGATGAGTAGGCGGAAAGCCCCCAACTCATCACCCAAGCCCAGTTTACACGTGAAGTAATAGAAACTAAGATCGCGGGAAACTGTCTCTCGCCTATCTCTGTAATGTTAAAGATTTCAAGCATGGCAAAGCCATGCTTCTCCAGGTTTTACCTTTAGTCGGGTTTAAGCTAGCGAGTAACTTAGCCGTAAAAGCTGTAGTGTTTTCAGTCCGCTACAAAATAGAAAAAGTCTCTCCCATTGATTAAATTACGAGCTATGAGTTTGCCTACTAACAAACTGTTAATCTTAAGTGGTTTTATGGTATAATATACACATTTCGTGACATTTGAACAATAATCCGTGTCCGTGTTTATTATTGATTTGAGCTGAACATTGGGCGGAAGACCCTTGAAAGTAGCCTTGCAGGGTCTTTAACGTGAAGTAGCCGTCATAAATTCAGGGTCCAGTAGTTAGCCTCAAGAAGAGAGTACCAACGACACCGTATTTTGAGACAGCACCTCACCACGTTTATTTCATACGTCCGATTATTCCCATTTTACAAACTGAACTAGCGCTTAGAAACTAGTATAGCAACTAAATCACATGCTAACAAAATAATCAATATGGTAGACTAGGAAATAGAAATAGTAGTTTCGGTAGTCGAATCCACTTCATATCATCAACATTGTACAAAATAAAGAAATCTTAGCAAATCCAGCAAGTGCTTAACGCCATCTCAGCTTTCTCGAATTGTTCCTGTGAATCATTGTCCATGCGCTTCTTTTACGTCCGCGCTCTACACGACGTAGTATAAAAGGGATGTGAACAACAACTATCAACATCAGCCAACCACCACAGTAACGTTTGGAAACAGCAGCCACTGCAACCTGACACAAAAGGCCTGAGCTGAACTAATTGAAATCCACTTTGATCACCAATTGTGAAACTGTTGTCATTGGAGGCTGCAACGAAACATTCGTTAAACTATAAATGGCATGTTATAAACAATGTTCATTAATTTCTAATGTGAACGTATTTTTGTGCTTCGGGTCTTGGTCAACATGCGTTGGTTAAGCTTAACGACACTTACTGTCATCCTGGTCCACTTGGTTGTCGATGGTATCTCGTTTTTGGTCTCCCCAACGTTCCTCACACGTTGGACTTGGTGCTGCCCGTGCTGCTCCAGGTGTCTTGGCCAAATTAGGGAGCGCTGCGTCCGTCGCCAGCTTCAAGAAGTATGTTTGCAAAAAAGCTCCTCGCTATCGGGACCGTTAGCGTATCTTAGTGAAGCTTTACCGTCCTGTTCTGGTGGGCCATTCCTGAGCTTGATGACGAGACGACAGCTGTTATAGGTCTCGTGGCACCACGCCATCGTGTTGCTCCTGCTCGTAGCTGCACTCGTACTCGTCTACAGGTGTATCCGCAAGCGGCGCTCCAGAACCGAAACTTGTGCTCAGCGAACCCCCATGCAGATCACCAGTCGAATATGGAAATGAAGGAGACCAAACGATCTGCTGTAGTTCTGGTCCTTACTAATACAGCCAATATTCACTTTTCTTGTTCGTTAGCTTGTATCATGTTTTTTATTGATAACAGTAATGACTAGGTTAATATTGACATCTGTTTAATATCTTCACATTCAATAGAAATTTCATTATAATCAACTCTCGTTTTTCTACAAAATGTCAAACGTAAAAAAACGTAAAAAGATACTGCATGCGTAGAAAGAACAAACAGTTATGGAGTTTATTCAGATACATGATTTTCAAACCTGTTTTTTGGAAAAGTTTTTAATACCCGATTTTCATTATGAAGAATATGTTGCTTGGCGTGTGGAAGAGGAAACCTGCCGTCAACAACTGACACCGGCACCAATTAACACAGGTAGCCAGAGAACTGGAGCGCTGATATCTGCTCGATTAAGACGTTTGCAAGTCCATGGAACCGGAAATCTCAACTCATCTCGTTCGTAAATTCTGGGGAAGCCGTGGTACACGAATACCACGGCCAAGTACACATAACACTCCGAGGCGACGTGGTTTATCACGAAACAATCCTTCTCGTCCACGTCTAAAAACTTCAAAACAGGCCAATAAACCGCCTCCAGAACTAGTACACCCTCCACATGATGTAGACCTTCTGACATTTCTAAATACGGACCTCCAAGCTCCTGTCTCAACTTTGAGCACCGATGGAAATCAGCAGGCTGCAGTAACGAATACCTAAAATGTTTGAATGCCAACGTTGCTATAGTCGCAGAAGGCAAGGTGCTGATTCCAAGAGAATTTTGCTGCACCGCAACGTTTCTACCGAAATCCATCTATACCAAAGCTCTGCTCAAAGCATCCAACATGGCGCAACTCTGCATCGCAACTACGACGAAGGCTGGAGCAGCATCGAACAACAGTATAGTCTTGGGTGCCAGCGGAAATTCGATGTTCATCGTCGACGATACCGATCGTTTCGATGGGGCTGCGGTTGACCTTCTGACACAAGACCAAAATGGAAACAAGACTGCGTTTAATTTTTTGAAGTTTCATACCAAGTCTTCTCCGTCCAGCTGCTCTTCACACTACTTGGGAGAATGCCTTTTTCGAATTGGGCGTATTTAGTTCAAAACGAACATGGTTATTTCTTACTAAATACATGTAATATCGATAATTTCCTGGTATTCTTGTTGAGCGAATATTGTTTTGACGGACAGTTTCAAAACTATGCTCGTAGCCAAATTTCTATCGAATGGAGGGTAATAGTTCTGGTAATAAACGCCTTTTTACATGACGAGTTTCAATGGTTAAAGTACTCTTCCTAGCTTTTTGCCACCAGATACCTGAGGCACTATTGCGAAATGCAACGGTGCACTACGACTTGCAAGGTAACCGATTTGGCTTTCGGAAAAATTACTGAAGCCCTTGGCATCCGTTCTAAAAAAGATGGCGCCTGTTTACATAGTGAACCTTTACACGCGCATCCTTCCCGTACTTTCATTCTGGCAGAATTTTATAGGGCTACCGTGACTGGCGTTTTACAAGCTGTAGAAGCTGAAACCAATTTCATACAGCAGTGCAGTCTGGAGTCTTCAAATTCTCACTGGCGTGTCGCACTTTCTTTTAATAGACAAAGACTTCCTCCTTTTATTCCTTTTTCCTGGACCACTTTGAGTTTAATCGTACACCTTTCGCTTTGAATGAATGTGATCTTCCTTCACACATAACGTTCATGGGCCACAAATGGCGTTTGGCTTTCTATAGTTTATATACGCCGGCACTAGTAGACAATGGTACTGGCCATTATTTTGCATGTGCAAGTAATGGAAATTCCTGGCGATCCTACAACGGCACTTCTCGTCAATATAAGCACGCGAGACCAAACTGTGGTATTCTCTCCACTGCCTTTTATGTACCTGTTTGTTAGCAGCGGCACTGATGTACTTGATTGTTGAGCTAAGTTGCATACGTTTTTAACGCTAAGTTATGTTGATTGCTTGTTATTGTTTACCTCACATAAGTAGTTAATACTATTAATACTACTATACAGGTTAACCCACGAATGTAAACAACTTCGAAAACAGCGCCCTTAGTCTGCGTTGCACTGTATCTTCATTTTTAACGTCTGTTTACTGCCATATGCCATTATTCTGACAGCAAATGTAAAAATACTGGGGTATGCCGGTATTTTAGCGAATTTCGTCAAGAAACGGGTATAGAAAAATTCATATACCAGCGGCCCATGTTGAATCCGTACGCCAGCAATTTTACTTTCATGAATGAAAACGCACAACTTTTAGCAGTTTTTTTCAATATGATTACTGGCAATATGAATGCCGCCGGCGAATAGAATACACCTGTACCCGAAATACAGTTGTGAAATATCATATTTGGCTTTCTCAAAAACAGTTTGTTTACATAGCCTTATCCTACTATTTCTCTGTCGTTACAATCAAATCAAGCAATTACGATAGTATTTTTACTTCATATCATCAACATTGTACAAAATAAAGCAATCTTAGCAAATTCAGCAAGTGCTTTGCTTCGTATTGATAAATACATTCATAACATATTTAGTTTATAGTTCAAAATTAGAATTTACATTCATATAGTACAATGGCAGTTTTGAGTATGATTGTGATTGCGACGTTACATTCACCTACATCTATTCACTATTTTTCTAACATTCACCCAAACTTCATTCAGTAATTACGTTCAACTATGATATACTCATGACATTTACACGATATTTGTACATGAGATTGCCTTCATTTGATACAAAGCAAACATTAACTACACTAGCACACCAGACGTGACAGAGCCTCCATAAATATCATGTTCTTCGACACCGACGCCGCCTCCTCCACGAACCATCGATACGCTGTCAGTATCCGACATGATCACCGAAGCACCTCGACTTGCCGTTCTTCGACCAGCGCCCACGGATCCTCGTAACCTGAAAATATCAAGATTTCATTTAGTCACTTTTCTCAACACCAAATCAACATCAGCGCCATCTCGCTTCAACTTTCAGCTACCTTTACTCATTGTATCCATAAACATTGTACACTTCATAACTGTTCCCAAAGCAGCAGAAATAGAGACCAAAACCAATCAGATTCCCATTAATTACACTTTTTTGAAATGATGACTTCAACTTACTCATTATCAGAGACACCATATTCTTGCTGCGCTTCTTGAACAGGATAAATCGGCGAGTCCGAAGGCCTCGTTAGCGAATACTGGTAAGGATGCGGCGTACTGTGGCTCGTTGGCGGACTGACTGGAGGTGGAAGCATTCCCATGCTACCACTGAGATCATTAACTGGGTCTGCAAATCCGATCGATTATAAGTCAACCAAACCAAACATTTTATATCGACCTTGGACTCTTTTTCTTTTTTCAAACTCACCTGGATACATATATTGGAGCTGATCACCATAATTGAGCTCGGAACCTCCTCCAACATGACCCAAATGGAGGTTCTCTGAAGAATTCAGTGCTTTGTGATGCAGCTGAGACATGCCGTATTCCGGCGGTCCAACGCCGTTTGTCATTATGACTGGATTTTCGTTGTCCGAGCCGGAGTTGCCCGTAGAACTTCTCCCGCCCATCGTTGCTCTCATGTCTGCAATTCAACTTCTCATTAGACCATTTTCTAAAAACTCGCTAAAATTTAGCCAAAAAAGCTTCAGCAAAACCAAAAAGGCAACAGAACCAAAACAGATTCAAGAAAGTTGTTCAGAAATTACTATTAGTGAAATCCCTGTACGTAATAGGCGTGTACGTATGAGCAATATTAGGAGTCCAGTTTGTAGAATAAAGTCTTGGTAAAGCCGGAGGCTTTACCGTTGGCATGTTCAGCGTTGACAGAGACGCTGTAACCAACTTTCGTTGCGGAGACGGCGTTGCCAATTCCCGAATTAACCGATAGTTCCCATACCCGTTAACCGCTAGTAATTAATAGTCGAACATTTACATTTAATTTCAAATCCCTTCACCAAAATCCACCACCTTCAAGCTACATCAGATCCTTCCAACCTAAACTCACCTAAAGTCGCATTTCGGACCTGCGCGCTAGATGGCGCATCCTCATCATCCGAAGAATGTGACGAAGCCAGCTCCAGCGTTCTTCCGCCATCCGAACTGCCCTCATCCGAAGACCTCGGCTTCCTTCCTCTTCGGCCATACACTTTTCGTCCTGACGAGTCTATCGTTCCGTTGCCTGCAAATATTTTCAAAAATTTAAACCTCCCGCCCTTGACCCATCTCCATTGTTCTCGCCTTCGCCTCCTCAACTATTATCACCTCCATCAGCGTGCATAATAGCACCTGCTGACGGTCACGCAGCCGTCAATTACACGCTTGAACGGTTTCTACCAAAACATGCTTTTCTCAAGTCGACGCCACGTTTCCATGTAAACAAACGCCCTCACGATTTCAAGGCTCATTGAATTTCCTTCTTCCATGAGTGATTCAGCAATATCTTCAATCACGCCTCAAATGTCTCTTCCATATTCCCGCCTCTTTTAAATACATAATCAACTTCCGCTCACCTTTAAATCTCCCGCCGTCAACATGAGACCCGCCTCCGCCCGAATACGTGTTGTAGCCGTCACTTCGGTTGTACGGACTACTGCTCGTTTTTGTCGTCGACCTCGAAGTGGTTGACGCCGTTGAGATTCCAGCGGACCGCGGGCCCAGGAACATGTCTCGTCTCAAGTCTTCGGTTCTCAGTCCAGCATTGCTTCGGTACGTTAGCGCCGATCTCTGTAACAGCAATACATTTTCATTAACCATATTAAACCATAAAGCAATACATTTCTTTAATGGCTGTTCAAAAAACTCACCGAAATATTCGAAGTCTGTATAGGCTCCTTTGTAGGCGGCTTGAAGAGGCCTCCAGCTCTAATATACAGACTTTCTTTGACACGCTGATTAAGTACGCAGTAGCCCAAGGCAATGTATAAGCTCAGTACAGTGATGGAGGCAGAAATGGCGTACTGCCATTCAGCGCCTCTAGTGTTCGCTCCATACAACAGAAGCGCCCAGACGCCGCAAGTTATCGGTAACAGCGTCAGGTCCATCCACAGAAGCGTCCTAAAAATTTAAATTGTATACGTTACAGTATGTTCAAAAATCCCTCAAAATTTTATGATTTCCATCAGCTTTCTTACTTCATATTCCCGGAATCGACCACATTATCTTTGAGCGAAAAAGACGCTTTGACTGCAACCAAAAACACTCCCAGTGACGCCAAGACGACTAGCAAAATCGGCCCGACCATTCCCCAAACAATCCCTTCGTACAAGCTGAGCCAGCAGCTGTAAAAACAGTATCAAAAGGTCATCAAGTTAATGAGCTGGAACAGTCATTATCAAAAAATAATTTATGTCACTTACAAAAACTTGTTGCCGTAATGATGCGCCCGAACGCCCAAACTGAGAGCGACGCACAAAAGCGGGAACGCATAGCCCAAGGCGAAATACACCATTGCAGATCCATGGTTAACATCACGAACTTCGGTGAACATTCTTCGAAGGTGGAGCGCTGAGGCCAGGAGCCATGCAAACGCCGACAGCCAGAAAAAGTGAAGTCCGATGGCGACAGACCGACACATGATGTCATTCTGAATCAACGGCAGCCTCAACTTGAGTCCAAAAAAGTAAAGCGCCAGACCGCAGAATATTTGCAGCAGCAAATGCTTGTGAATCGTGTTGGTAATGGTGGCTGGCACAGGTCCTTTCAACAGCCCCAGGGCAATCAGCGCGCCAAATATGAGCAGAAGCGCCGCAGAAAAGGCGACATACGTAACAATGTCTTCGTAGAATCCCGGCCGAGGAACATCGTTAATCTCATTATTCTCAATTAATAGCGCGTAGGTGGACATGTGCCAACACGTGCAGTTGACCGTCATCAAGTTCCCCATAGTCGACACATACGCTTCTTCAACCTGCGTCGTACATGGCCGAGTTGTCCATCCGAATCTCCCGCCATTTTCCTCAGTAGGCTCCTCCCACAGTACGCATTGAGGGTTCGTTTGATCAATGTACTTGCCGTAGATCTCATAGGAGATTCGAATCGGGCTCGTCAGTAAGCCTCCTTGGATTCCCTGCCGGCTTGCCAAAACAGTGAGGGAAATCAGAGGCCCTTGAGCAACAATTTCAGAGTTGAAGCGCCGGTTCACATCGTTTTGGAAAAATTTTGGAAGTACGTCCCACATGGAGTAGTATTCGATGTATCCCACTACAGCATTTCCCGCCAAATCTGAAACCCAAAAATTTTGAAAATCCCGCTCATCTCATCTTCTCCAGGTTTTGTAAGATGGGCTCTTACCTTTTTCATCACTGAGGCCAAGGACATCTAGCGGGATTATAACCTTAGCCTTGGGCTTGTACCGTCTTGGATCGATCACGATGTTGTCATATTTGGGGAACCGAACAGCTCGTTTTGTAACCGTTGTCGTCTCATAAAGATCAGATTTTGAAGTCACCACCATATTTTCATAGTTCTTAAGCTCTTCGTTTTCCCAAGTCCTCTCAACGGTATCCAGGCCCAGAACTATATACAGTAACAATTCATTAAAATCCTTGTATCCCGGCATATCATTTTCAAAATCTTCAGCCCCTTACCCATATTCGGTGTAATAATTTCAAAGGGTTTCGTGAACGTATCTTCTTGATTTACCGCCAAATGCGACAAATAGCCATCCATTTCACGAAGTAATTTTTCGGTTCCACACCCATTATTCTCCCAAACGCGATCCCAGTCAGCCGCATACTCTTTACCTGTAATTCGGCCTACTGCAGTCACCATGTTCTGAAACCACAAAAAAAACATACAAATTTCTTGTTCCCTCCCACACCTTTCCCGCCACCGGAAATTAAACATCAAAACTTTCCCCTATACTCACCTTGATGAAATTCTTGTCCTGCCGATGACTCAGGTTCAACCCCGTTTGCTTCGTCTCATGCAATATCAGGTTACTAAGGAGCCTCAAACTCAAAGCCAAGTCGTTTCCATACAACTGTCCAGAAGCGTTCAAAGCCTTGACGAGGTCTCCCGCCAACTTTGTTGACAGCAGCGGCGACAGCTTCAACTCGTGTCCGTCCAGCTGTCCCACCACATGCATTAGTGTAATGAACGAAGTCGAAGTGCAGTTGAAAAGGTCCGGCTGACCCCAACCTGTAGGCTCGTTGCATTCTCTAGTCGCCAGGCCCACAGATTTCTCTGGGCAGTTCTGTACCGACGTGGTACCGAATCGAGCCCTCGACCACCAGATTTCAGAGTGGTGGGCGCGGGGACATCCGTCGATGACCACTGCAAGATTATAGTTTTTTAATGTTAATTCTACCCCCCTCTACCCCCCAAATTTCTCATCATCACAACCCACCTTCACACCCCCGAGTGGTAACCTCAGCAAACGGGCTGGAACACTTGTCACACCTGTTCCCCACCACACCATCGCGACATTGGCATTTTCCATCTTCGTCGCAATTCTTGCTCAGCGACCCCACACTATAGCATCCGCAATCGAGGCAAACCCCCTCCTTCTCGTAATGATATTCCTGCGTAATCAGAGGTGTCATCTTTGGCGACATTACTTGACCACTTAATCATACTACCCGCCCAACTCACCTTGCATCTACACCGTCCACTCGTCTTATCGCATTCTGGCGAGTAGTTCTTCTCCGCCGGGCAGTTACAAGGACCACAAAGTGGCCAACCCCACCACGTGGACGGACACGACAGATCAATCACTTCTTCGCAGTTGGCCCCTCTGAACAGCCGGTCATCGCATTTGCACTTGTAGCCCCTCGATGTCGTCAAATCAACGATGCACGTTCCCCCATTCTTACATGGCTTCAGATCACAGACCGGACTGCAGCTCTCGCCCACGTAACCAGGCTCGCATTGACATTTATGCCGACCCGCCTCTTCGATACATGTCGATCGCGGTGGACAAATTGCCCCCACGCAAGCTGTCGCCAGGCTGCAGCCCTCGTTCACAAACTTTTCTCCACTTGGCTTCCGGTGGTAGTTTTTCGAACTTCCAACTCGGACATCCTGAAAGCAACCGGCCAAACATATAAGCAACTTCATAACTTCATTTTTTTTCTTTTTCCCCCTACTCTTACCTGAACACATCCCAGAAACGAATCTCCATGACCACCAACAACAACCTGATTCACAAACAGCCCTTGAACCTTGCTTGATTCCAGCGAAACAGTCACTTCATGTTGCCCAAAATCCAGCGAAAACCACACTTCAGCAGTCATCCATTTAACTTCAATGTTGTGCCAGTAGCCGTCGTTGACTCGAGGCAAGTTTATCTGCATCGATCGACTGTCCATGATAAAGCTCAGTTGGCCGTTGTTATCAAGTCTGATCGAAATCGTTTCGTTGTTGCTCAACCTCACAGACATTAGAGAACCGATTCTGGACAGCGTTCGAACAGAGAGTGAGTTGAACCAAGGAAATTGGATCTGTCGAAGTTGGGGTGTGAACTCCAGGAAGCTTGATTCGTCCCGCAGGTTCCACGTCGGTCGGGCATCTAGTGGCGTAATTAGCAACTAAATTAGTTTTTTTCATTTACACAGTTTTTGAATCATCAATCTTGGAGCCAATATTTACCTTCTGAACAATCCTTGTTCCCAAATCCATCAGGACACTGGCACTTGTAAGTGCCCCATCCATCAACGCACTTGCCGCCGTTTTTGCAGGGACCTGAAGCACAGTAGTTTTTCTTCTCCGGGCAACCCATTGCTGTTCCGTATTCCATTACGTAACTACAGAATACAAAAACAAAGATCAAATTAGCTTTCTCTTTTCAACCCTTTTTCTGAAATTCTACGTTATTTTGTGTATCATATCATTTCCCTCTCTTAATTCCTTAACTTTCCACGTATTTGCAGCTGCCCAATTCCCCATATTTTCTACTTGGATGCCTTCAAAAGATACAATTTTCTTCCCTCTCCAATTTATTATCTCGACTTCCAATTCCTCCGAAATCCCCTCATTTCACCACATCTCACGTCTGACCTTCGCTGAAGAAAGCTTCTTCGCTTTTACACAAGAAAGTCTGGCGTAAATTGGAGGTTTCATGTTCAGGAAGGCAGAGAAGCTCTCCATTTAAAAGCATGCTGAGTACATACGTACTCGACTCGTACCGTCTCCTTGCTTCTTGGGCACGACTTAGAAACGGGGATATTCAGGTTCAAACTAAACTGGCGACTTTTACACGTACGTGATTCAGAATCTTCAAAAATTCTACTCAAATTCTCGACTTACTTGTTCATATCGACAAACTTGTAATCAACCTGGACATCCTTGACACATCCGACAAAATCCAGACTCTCAGTCTGATACGTCTGAGTCTGCCCCGGCAACCCGCCCAAATACATGGGTCCGGTCAGATCCAGGAACCGCTGACACGACTCAGTCAGACTCTCGCACCGTTTCTCCAGCACGACGTCCTTCCTCCCCGCACAGCTCTGGTCCCTTGGGAACTCTTGGGGATGTTCCAGCGTCGTTATCACATCGCAGTCGTCCACAGCCAGCGTCGCCGTCTTGTTGAAATACACAAGCTGGACTGTATGCCACCCTCCGTCCGACACTTGCCTCCCGGTAACGACTTGCGTAACATTAACATTGCTTCCCAGCGAAAAGCTGAACCTCAACGTCGAATTCACAATTTCCAGCGCCACAAAATCAAACCTCTCATTATACCGTCCGTTGTACATCAGCAGCCCATTTCGCTGCTGCGTCGCAAACGTCAGCTTAAACTGGAGCCTGTGCCGGTTCTTGAGCCCAGGAAAGGCCAACCAAGAGCCTCGAGAAAAACTCCGAGCAGTCAATTCACAAAGTTGGTTCACGTAATCCCCGCGAGTGCAATTTTGACACACGAAACCACCTCGAAGTCTCGACGCCCCACACACACTTCCCTTGCTGCACAAACTTGGTACACATTCGTCCAACTCGAGCTCGAACTCACACTGAGCTCCGGTGAATCCAGGCGGACAAGTGCAGGAATATCCGGATTCTTTTCGATGACAGCTCCCGCCGTTATGGCAGGGTGATGAAAAACACAAGTTGATTTCCGCGTCGCAAAAGTAGTGTTCCTTGAGGCCAGTGAAGCCTGCCGGGCATCGACAGGCGTACGTTTGCCACGGGAGGACTGAACGGTAGAGCATGGATTCGGTTGCTACGAAGGTCGAAGTGTTTCGGAATTTTAGGATTGTCAGGCACTCTTCAAAATTCAGGCAGGGTTCCAGAAGACAGAGGTCGTCGGTAAACGGGAGGATCTGTGGGGCCAAAAAGTAAAGCGTCAGTCAAAACCAAGAGAATTTCTTTAGAAACCGAAAATACTCCGGGAATTTCCCCTTCTTGCTCATTTCATTTTACAGCCCCCGAAAGTCTTTACGACTTTTCCCTCTTTTGCTTTCTCTCTCCCCCTCATGTACCTTTCCCAAGGCTTAAAACAAACTCCCGGGTATTTGCTCCCGCCTTAAATTATCTCTTCTTCCCAGACAGAAACACATATAAATAAGATACAAGCCCCGGCCATTTCAAGTACATATGACGTCGTACCTCCATCGTCGACAACTTGCTCAGCGTCACCCGGTTCAAGAAAACCCGTTCTTTGATATGGTCCGAACTCAGGTATTCCTCTCCATTGCTTCCAGGCACTTTGGCAGAAAAACTTATGTTCAGAACACCGTGCGAACCTTCAATTTCCTCCTGTAAAACAACAACAAACGACGGATTTTATTACAAACAAGAACAAACAATATGCTCTTTTCCCCGCCATTTCACACCATATAACAAAAGTAAAATACTTTCCAGACAAACCTCCACATTATCACACCCTTGTAAACAAACCAACTTTTCCAGCTATATACATTTCCAGTTGCCAATATTGTAACTATTTTCTTTTGTTTCTACCAAAACTTTTACAACTTTCCCGCCACCGCAATTCGGGCCCACAAAACCACCCACTTGCCATCCTCAACTTCCGCACCGGAACCTAATCTTATTTAACGTCCAACAGTTCCAAATTGTTCCCTGGGAAATCTCGCAACAAAATGTTTACAAACTGATATTTTTTTTATCTTCGCTCCCCCAACCAAAAGAACAGTTTCCATTGTTAAAACTCCAACTAAAAATTATTGAATTTTTGATTGCTTACCTGAACACTGAAGATGACAATATTTTCCTTGGGCACATTGAGAACTACTGCAAGCGCCTGATGAAAATGGTGGTAAAGCGGCGACAAGAAAGCGTCCGTTGTCATATCCGCCACCTGCACCGTTACCGAGTTGAACAGGAGGTCATCGGTGATCATACGCGTTTGCAGAATCATTTCCGAAGAGACTTCGTTGAGACCGTCTGTGGGAGCAAAGCAAAGGCAAAGTTTAAAAGAATAATTTCATATCTCCCGCGCGCTCTATCATTATTATATAATTGATGAGGAAAAATTGCCTACTTCCTAATTACATCTCCCGTTAATATAATACTGCATCAACTTTTAAAAATCAAGTTTCTCGGGTTCGCTGCAACTCTTATTAAGCTCAATTTTTTTTGAAACTTACATTACTATTCAACGCTAGCGCTCGTCTAATGACGCCAAATTACTGAAACACCTTTCAACCCATTAAAATTGCCCACAGTTCACGACCACCTTTCTCAAGTCATTTTGTCTGTGCAACATTGGCTTTGCGTGTTGCATTCAATGGATTTCGTTCCGATGCAAAGCTGCAATACCGTCTTGTGATTCTGGTCAAGTCAATATTTTTTTGCAGTCTGCGCTGCTGCTGAACTGCAGTCATGACCGGAATACGCTGTAACTTGGCAGACTCATAAAATCATGCGCTTCAACCAAGAGAAAACACATACTTGAGCTCTGAATCAAATTCACACAAGACTCGGGTTCCACCTGAGCGTTTTTTGTCCCGTCACGAACCACCTTTTTCTTATGGACTCTCGTCTTTTACACCTTTTATAAATGGCCGTTTGCAGCAGCCATTAGTTGTTTAGTGGCGTAATTTCACCTGCTACAACTTTTTGTCCATTCAACACAGCTTGATTGTGAACGCAACAACGGCCAACTCTTCCTTGCAAATTGGTTTCCATTCTTCATTCTTAAAACGCACACCTCACAATTTCAACTTGAGTCGCAGCGTCGGTTTTGTCTCCATATAAAAATACACACATACTTGCATAGCTTTTACTCGGAACAAAACCGTTCCAAAATGTATTCAAAACCACGCCAGAAGCTACACAACCAGAAATGCAAGCAAATAAATAATTCACTTACCCGTAACACAAACTTCCATTTTGGCTTGAAGAGGAACATTGGTGTCCAAATACGGCGACAGTGTAATCATTCCCGTTGTTTCGTTCAAATAGACGAGGTTCGCTTTGTTCCCGCTCTTGATTGAATATTGGAGCTGTAGGAAATCGAAAACAAAAAGTTACAAAAATTGGCTTCATATATTTATATCTGGTTGTCTAGTAAATCCATCAAACATTGCCAATTTCAATGTGATCCCTCACATATATTTTTCTCAGTCTGCCAATATTCTGTCAAATTATTTTGATCGCTTTCAAACTCACTAAAAATTTGGAGATCAATTTTGAATTTGGAAGAGTTTAATAATTTAAAGTCTCTTGGAATTTGAACTTTGACATTGCCTGCACTAAAAACATTGCCATAAAAATAAAATCCTTGCCTCCTTCTCATCCTTTCGTCCATTTAAAAAAGGCTTCTTCTTGTTTTTATTGCATTCTTGTTATTATTCTGCTCTCGGCTTTTACATTTGTCGCTTGCTACTTTTTCATGACTTTTGTTCGTTTCTCGGTTCTTCTCTCTCTCTTTGATTCTCAGTTCAGCCCTTGCTCTTCTCAGTCAGACATTTTTCTACACACCCCCTGCTCGTTAAATCCGCATTTTTTCGCACCCCCTTCAACGTCCCAAACTACTGAACAGCACGACTTCGGT
>JAQGBJ010001264.1:0-24731 GCA_034698345.1 Sphaeridia pumilis | reverse complement strand
CAACCCCTCCTTGCTTATAATTAAGCTCGTCCCGTTCTCGGATGCAGCAAGCAGTAGCTCCAGCAAACTGAACGCCAACTCAATCCTGCCCTGCAGCCTATCTCCCCAAACTCGGGCTCCTGAAGCTCCAGCACTCCCGAAAAATACTCTTCGTCTGTCCCTCCACGTAACTCTGTTGCCCGCTCTTTTAATGCTCAAATTCCCTGGTTTTTGGTGGCTCAGCGCATCAATTTTTTTGTTCTCAAAATCTGAAGCCGTTAGTACTCTTTCTAAAAATTTATTCCCATGTATATATTTTGTTAACACAAGAGTTTCCGTCGACAAACTTTAAATTGACAAAAAAGGCTTGAACGAGGACACTTTTGTTTCAATCAATGAGCAAATCACTGCATGTGTTAATAGCTCACTGTGAAGACTTTTGTAAGAAGAAGTGTGTAAAAGAACATGTGCGGAAATCGTGCGGAAACTACAAAACTTTCCCGACTACCTTCCGCGGATCCGATCAAATTAGATAGCGTTTTCGGCCACCCGGCTGAGTGAAAATGCAGCCATCGTCTCCTCCCCCAACTTGCCATTCCAGCCAACGAGGAACAACTTTTGATGGTGATATACAAAAAGCATCCCTTGCCTCCAAACAAGTTTCGCCACATTTGCCTTGTACTCTTGGTCTTCTTCTTCTCCTTCTAATATTCTACAGCTTTATTGTCTTGGCCGAAATACAGTCCGCCCGACAGCTACAAACGAGCCGCCAGTGAAATATTCCCAGCCTGCTTCACGCTTGTCTTTTAACAGTTGTTATCTCGTTCGGGAATGAATTAATTACTCCCTTGGAAGTTACCGAAAATTTACTCTATCACAACTACGCGACCAACTATCTTGCGACCAAACTTTTTCTCCGCAAAAGTTTCTCCAAACAGTAAATTCTTCCCCGACAGGCGATTTCTAATGTCGCTGACACTACTTTCTTCAGATTGTTGCGTTGCATACTCCTCCAGTCTCTCTTTTAGTCTTGCTCCCTTCCAGAACATTTACAGCAAAGTCCAACTAAAAGGGACAACAAACAGTTAAAAAATATACTACTGCTGCAGTATCAGAAACTGTAGAAACTCTAAACCGGAAACAGTCTCCCTGATGACTTTCTCTTCTTTATGGCTGATAATTTAGGTGGCAGGGAATATGAACTACTCTCTTTCTCTCTCTCTCTGATGACTTTTGCTAATGAGAAACTTTGAACATTTAGTTTTAGGACAGGCTTCATAAATTAAAGTTGGGTAAGGATGATAAGATTTCCTTGCTGATATGAATGGGCGTTTCGTTAATTACCATGTATAAATGGAACATCGTCAAGTGGTCATGCGGGACACAAAATAGTCTTTTTATAGTTTGTCTTGTTAGTGTGACAACATTATTTTGAAAAAATCTAAAATATTCCCTAGGGTGATTTTTCTGAAGGGAGCTTTCACTCGGCAGCGGACAAGTGGAAGCAAGGCTTTCCTTATTGGTTCAAAATGTATAGTTTGGCTCACATTTTCAACGCATGCACTTCCCGAATCCTCCTTCTCCCTTTCTTTACAGCTCCGTTCATCGTGTGATAACATCCGTCTTTCTCTTCCTCCTCTTTTTCTCCCCTTTTCCTCTACAAATCTTGTGTGCATATTGTTCCATCATCTCCCGGCGGAACGTTATTCGTCAAGTCATTTCATCCTATACTTCTCTGACGTTTCTTTAGCCAAATTCTCTTTCGTTTGCCGAATAATCAATATTTCTTACAAATGGAGCAAGAATCAGTAGTAGTGGCAACATGCCTCGGATTGTATGAGCTAAACGAAAGAGCTCTTGACAAGCTAAATAAAATTAAACAATTCAGTTCCAACATCTAACGGAACATTCAACATTTGATGAATAACTCACTTGATGGTAAATTAAAGGCATAAACTTTTTACCTAGCCGTTTTCGTAGCTCAAGTGAAGGTATGTGTAGCATAATGTTATAACAAATGCTCAGAAAGCCCTCAGAATCGTAAGGTACGAATTTTTCGAAGCTTTGTTTCGTTATAAACACTCCGAAATACCCGAAGACTAAAAACTGAAAATACAAACAATGTGGTTTTTGAAATTGCAGAAAATGAAATAGCTAAACGTTTTTACATGTCGGGGTAACTTGGCAAGCTACTAAATACGCAACAAGAACTTCGTTCACTGCATATAAAAGGAAGGTTACTTTCCCCCACCAGAATCGAAAAGTGCTTCTAACGCTCGCCGCGCCATCTCCCGTCCATAAAACAAATGCTTGTAACGCAACGAAAAACAAATAGGGGACAGCGTTCTTGCTAGAAGCAAAGCCGTGTCTCTTTCCTTCATTTCCATTCCCAGGAACCTTCTTATCATTAATATCATTTAACCCTTGTATTGTAACCTCACAAGTTTAATCAAAACTGCTGTATTCAGCGTTCTTGTGAACAAAACGTGTTAATTGTAAACTCCTTGTACAACCTCTGCAAAAATTCGCACTACATTTTGCAAGCCCATCATCATCAGTATCAAGATGCATCTTAAATGCATTCTGGCAAAGTCAATGAGCTTTCGAAAGCCTATATTTTATTCACATCAACTATTAGGTATAAATATACATGTAGGTTGGATAGCTATGCGTTGCCTCAATCTTACTCTAATTTTTTTCAGCCTTCCACGTACCTTGTAGCTGGTACCTTTAAAGTCCCTGACAAGTTGGAGCGCATGTTAAAAGGATACATGATATTATGTAATATAAAAAGTACACACATTTCAAGGTCAATCGAAAGGATGCATATCTCTTATTCGCTTGATTTAATCAGATCAACTGAAGGCTCATTATCAGCGCAATTGCATCTGTATCACGTTGACGCACAAATGTTACATTTGACGTCCTTCCTTGTTCCATGTTGCTCTTCTAGCGACCGAAGTAAGCAAGAAGGCAATGCAATTTAATTTTATAAACATCAGCATAATTCATGACGATAATAATGTAATGAATCTTTCCCCTATGAACTGCATTTTCACCCCGTCACTCAATTTCCTTGTCGTCCAACTGCATAGAGAAAAAACCGCAAGAATTTTTTTATACCTTTATATACTTACTTCCTGGTTGTAAAATACCGGCCTGCCGGCCTCATTCCACATGGAACCAAGCAACACATGCATAATTGACATGAGAAAGTTTATTTTTAGCTGGCGAAAGGTCAAGTTACATCCAGAAAGTACGCCCACTGTATTTAACCAGGAGGGTCGGCAAGTATTTAAAAGTAAATGAATATCTATTGTTACAAAAGTATATGCTCGCTTCGTTTGATTAACAAACCCCCGTTCCGGTTGTGATGTATATATACATGATTACTTATGCTCGGAGCCAAGCACAAAAGTACACTGAAACAGTGACCTACTTTCCCACTAGAAATTGTTCTTCACTTGAAGAGCACTCTACCCATGTACTTTACCTATACTTTTAGCCTTGAAACGGTAAAAACCCGCGGAATTTTTACTCAGCTAACAAAGGTGTCAAATGTAATTCTCAGAAGGACTGCCGCCAACTTGCTTTATCTGGAGACAGTACCAGGAACGTCTCTTTTTTCTAATTTCTCCGATTCTACTTTTATGATATCATCAACCATCCTTCCCTCGCTTGAATTAATACATTACATGGCAGTTTATTGCTATATTTTTTTATCTGTTAATGACATTATACTTTTTATCATACTTTGCAGTTTATTCCTGATGATGCAGTTAAAATTCATCCGATCCTTGTAGTAGTGCAATTATCAGCATTCTTTCAATGTATGTAATAATGCTTTGGTTGCTGGAAAAGGCTCTTGAATTATAGGTACTTCCAGAACTATTTACAGTCAATCCTCATGGATCTGATTCAACCCATTAACTTGATCAGCAATCAGTCAGATTAATACGATTCACAAACCAAAGTTTCCTTCACGTGTCAAATTTAATATCATGTTATCTTTACAGTTAGAAACTCTTCAAAGAAATTACCGGACTACAAAATACTGCTCTCCTTTGCTTTCTCTACCTGAAGTCCTGCATTTCCCGCTGTGCTAATTAATTCCATTTCGAAATTGTTCATCAACCAAAATTAAGTGAATTTGCTCAAGAACCAGCCTTGCCTTTCATGTCCACTTTCAGCTTCATTTCCTAAAATAGCTTTCGTGCTCTCTCGAGATGGCGAAAAGTCACCTGTGATCTTTGAAAAACCTTGCGATTGTTTGATACGCCAACTCATGGTTTTTGTACATAACATTTTCATGCAGTGAGGCCGCTTCCTGAGCGCTTTCAGCTATTGGAGGCGTCAAGCGCTCGGGTCCAACTTGCTCAAAGTTGCACTTGAGGCCATTTCAAAAGGTCAATTGGAACTTGATTGCTATTGAAGCTTTGGGCGATGGTACAAATTGCATCTTTTTGATCTAGTGAATCTTCTAGTCATAATTACACAATAAGCTTAAATGATTTATAGACTCAAGCAGCGTCCCCGGACATACTCTGAATGCCGCACATATCTATGCAGGATATGTGCATCTTTTGATCTCGGGAAATTCGTTGTATGTGCATACAGACCAAAGGTCCTGATTTAGGCCTATATCTCAACTATTTTGGTTTTGTATGCACCACAGGTAAAACACATAGCAGCTCCTCTAACTTCTTTGTGAATGAATAAAGCTTGAGATGTGGCAACATTGCATTGTGGAGGTCGTTCAGCTGTAGCTTACGCAAGAAGTATGGAGCTAAACTCCGCAATGTGTGTGGGCTTAATGTACATACACGTAACGTTAAGAGGGAATGTGCGCAGTGCTGAGGCTTAAGGCTTTAGTAAGCAAAGAGTTAAATGCGGGGTTGCCACGTAGGGCGCCATATGAGAAATATGCTGCTTGACGAGAGAGTCAACTGCTGACGAGCAGCAGGATTCCCCTCGTATTTACTCGTTGTTATTGTCCTGGAGAAGAACAACATTCATGCAGTTCCACGACCTTTTGATTCGAATAATCTTGTTTTAATTAATTAATCAAGTTTAGTCCAAGTGTTTATCAATCTGACCTGTCAGTGATTGATTGAAGGCTTAATATTGGATTTTGAGAGTCACCTTCCTTTGATTATCCGGGTGCAACGGGACGGGGGCAAATTAAACTTTGTTGAAATTCAGTGTTGCAAGTTTTGTGATGATGGTGAAAAGTTGATTGAAAAAGTAAAGTTGATGGTACGTAGTTTGAAGAACGACCGAGAGTTTCAATAGCTTTAAGCTGGATAGGTGAGGAAATTGGCGATTTTTTTATAGTTTGAGGTTCAAGTGCAAGTGGAGGAAGTTTGAAGGTTAATTGAAAAGTGTCGCTTTGTTGTGGTATGGACAAGATTGAAAAAGATGTGGTGAATCTGTAACATGAAATAGGTTTTTAGTTTTTTCATTAACCCGTTTTATAGTCTAATTTGTATCATTGTTGAAAGGCAGATTGATCTTGAGCTTGTTTGAACTGAATCTAGACCAGGTAGAGGCAAATTATAAATAACCAACGGATGTTTTGGTTGACTTGGATTGTATCTGTTTAGATGGAAATGATTTGATGTGTGTGAAATTAATGCAGATTATGCTTTTTGATTTTTCAGAACGACTGGTTGGGAGTGCTAATATTGAAGTTACTATTGACTCAAGGATGTAGTCGAGGCAAGTAACTCGGAGTGGAAGGAAGCACATGGAAGAGCACGTGAATGAAGACGGAAGTTGGAGAATGTGACACGACCTATAGAGACAAAGAGTAGTTTATTTATTAACTGGTGTCTTGGTCCTAACTGGATTGAGCAAGGAATCAACAACGAAATGCAAAATTGTAACCTGAACTTGTATTTTCTACTGATAACTTTATTGAGCTTTGGTAAGTGCTATTGAACGGGTCTGAGACTTGATGTAACCAGGATTCTGGAGAAATGTATCAATGAATCGATTTGGTTTCTCCAGGTACTGGTGCCTGTGGACTGCACTGTTCGTATTTTAACAAGGCAGAATGTGCTGCTAGCCCGGAGAATTGTCACCCGGACAAGACGATATCCTGCGACACCCTTAATGTCAATGGGTCGCACAGTTGTTTTGCTCTTTGGCACAGGGTGAATGGTTCCGGTGAAGAGTTGCTGATGAAGAGCTGTTTTGTAAATGCAAAAGACTGTGACGAACATGAGGATTGCGTCGCGAGAGATCATGGAAGCGGGCATCTAGTGGGCAGAACAACACTGTTCTGTTGCTGCTCAGGGGACCTTTGTAACCGGAATTACACTTGGGATCCGGTGTCTACGACAACATCGATGCGTAAGAAACGTTTGAGATATGACGTTTTGAATGGGTGGGAAAGTGGCCTAAATGTTGTATATGGTATTGCAGCTACAATACCTCCTGGTTCCAGTCATAAGCAACCGTTCAATGTGCTGCTGTACGTGATGGTTCCGATCTGTTTCACCATTATTGTATTTGGGGCTATCTGTTTTAAGCGGAAGTTGAATAAGCCATTGACGACCGCAGTTTCGCAAACGAATGATGAAGAGAAAATATTGTTGGACAAATCTGATAGTAGCCAGAGTGAGTGAAGTCTTAAAAATGATCAAAACGGTTGTGGCGGTCTGACTTAATGGGGTGTTTTTCTATTTTCCAGCGCTTTCAATAAAACTTCTAGAGGTTAAAGCTCAAGGGAGATTTGGTAAAGTATGGAAGGCTACCATGGCTGGCCACAACAGTCATGTGGCGGTCAAGATTTTACCCTTCAGGGAGAGAGCGTCGTGGAAACTAGAGCAAGATATATACTCACTGCCATTAATGCAGGATTCAGAATTAATCCTGAAGTACATGTGTGCTCGAGAAGAAACTGACCTCGCTCAGCTGTGGCTCGTTACCGAATTTCTCGACAATGGGTCCTTGTATGATTACTTGAAGGTATGTTTTTACCAGATGAAGTGAACGTGGGAGTTCTCGATGTTTTGAGATTTAATTTGTGCTCTTTTTGCAGGGTAATATCATCACTTGGCATGAGCTGTTGAGGATAGCAATCACCATGTGCAATGGTTTGGCATTCTTGCACGAGGAATTAGACAAAGGCGAAAAGGGTCACAAGCCAGCTGTGGCTCACAGAGACTTCAAGTCTAAGAACGTGTTATTGCGACCTGATTTGACAGCTTGTGTGACCGATTTCGGTCTCGCTCATATTTTTCATCCAAATAAGCCTGTGGGTACCTGCCACGGACAAGTAGGAACGAGGCGATACATGGCTCCAGAAGTTCTAGAAGGAGCTGTTAGCTTTACGAGGGACAGCTTCCAAAGGATCGACATGTACGCTTGTGGACTAGTCTTATGGGAATTAGCTTCCCGCTGTAGTGTTCAACAAGTAAGCACATAGTTCACTTTAGGTTGCGGATTGTTAATCTAACTTTCTGAACTAATCATGTTTGAATCTGCTTCCAGGGTCCTGTCGGAGACTATAAACTTCCATTTGAAGAGTTCATTGGCCAGCAGCCTTCGCTGGAAGAAATGCAAGAAGCTGTTGTCACACAGCGAAAGCGTCCAACGACCAGAAATGACTGGTTCGCCCATTCTGGGTTAACAGTTTTGGCAGAAGCTATGAAAGAGTCATGGGATCAGGATGCGGAAGCTAGAATATCTGCATCTTGCATTGTCGAAAGACTCAAAGCCATCAACAACAAAATCCTCTGAGTTGTTTTGTTGTTCGAGCTCCTACCTCAAATGTACAAATTCGAAATGAAATGTGTTTATACTTGGCAGCTGTGACTGTTTAGCCGTTTGACAAAGTATGTTGTTTGGGTGAATTCATTTTATTGTTGACAGTAAATAAAGATGAACGACTTATAAGGGATACTTTTAGAAACTTTTGCATTGTCATATTCACAAGTACTTACTAGATATAAACTTCTCACTTTCAAAACCGATATCTAAGGCAAGCCTTTGTCAGAAATCATCAAACGACCATACGTTCAAACATAAATAACAAACAACCTAAAATCAAGATAATTATGACTACACAATCGGAAAATGAGCTCCAAGTAAATGCGCTTCCTCGTTTGTACAGTTTCCACGACCAGATTGCTTCAACCTCTTTGACGGTCTTGAGGGCTTTTCAGTGATTTGGGAGGCATGTACTTGAGCTTCTTCTTATCAACTTTATCAAAGAACAGGAGTCCTGCTCCTTTCTCAACGGCATCCAGAGGCACCTGTAATACAGAGAAACTTATTTGTGCAATTCAAGGCTCAAGTCACCAAAAGCTCCAAATTCATATTCATGTAACTTACTAAAAACGAGTCCAGAGGTACATTGTCATCAATAGGAGCGTTAGGCATCACATAAGCTTCCATCTCCAAATTTCCCTTGTCTGACTCCGCAAGAACAACTTTGAAAAAGTGAGTGGGTACTGCAACATTATTCTTTCCAATGACTTGGTATTTGACGTAGAGCTTCCCATCGGCTTCTCGTCTGAAAAAAATAAATCATAATTACTTTACAATTTCAATTTCAACCACAACTACACACTCCTTATTTCTGAAGTTCATACTTTGGCAGATATAAAGGCCCACTGCAGACATAGACGCTTTTGTAGACCTTAGTCAACTGACGGACATATTGCTCCAGACGATTCCAGGAGTCTCGATTGAAGCCTTTACCAACTTGAGGACTAATATTGCTGAGAACAAACGTTTGGTTCATGTGGTCCTGACACTTTCTATGGTTTCCAGCTGCAGCCAGATGACCTCTATCAAAGCCACTTCCCTTGTAGTCATCATTCGTGGATCGAAAATACTGATGCACTGAAGTGTCTTCAAAGAAATCCACGCCTGCCCGGGATACTTTTTCATTCCACTTTGTATTCTCTCTGGTCAGATGTTCAAAAACCCAATAGGGTACACGATTCCTCTTGTCGTAAGAGACGACGAAATCATCGTAAGCAATGATGTTATTCATTCCCGGAAAGCCATATCGCATGATCTACAATGCAAAGACATCTTTTAACCTTGCAGAAAAACGTATCAACAGTACGTCATTCTATTTTGAATTAAATACTCTTTCATACCTCTCCAACTCTAGTAGATTTGTCTGTCAGTTTGTAAGTCTCCTCGATCTCCACATGAACCATAGAGCTCTCTTCGAACGGAACAACTGAAGATTGCTTCGAATAATGGTCACCTCCCCCAAAGTTTTTCGCTGCTTTTACGACGAAGCGGTCAAAAATAGGTAATTCGTAGCTACTAAAACTCTTGCTCCCAGTACCGGTTCGGTATTTTTCGGTATACATTCCACCTGCCCAGGCAACCAGGCCTATGGCAGTGTACTTTGATAATCTGGTAAGGGACCTGAAGCCGTTCATTCTGGATCTGAAGAGAGTCCGGACTCAATCGGAACAAATCTGACAAATTGCAAACGCGTTAGTTTGTAGTTATTTTAAACTATATTTGGATAGTTTTATAGGCGAAGCTTACATCGATTTTCAGTTCAGACGAAACGTCCTCAGGATTTTTTGCCCTTAAGTCCACGAATTCTCCAATCGGCTGCACATCAGAAGCTGAATCTTTCCCGCATGTGAATCTGGCAGAGTATAATGCAGCCAATTATTGTAGATATTGCACTTAATTCTTATCTTAACAACTGTATTCAATATTAACTCATAATTATGAAGATCAAAATTTCCAAAAGAGAATTGCGGTTCGTACCACCTGATTCAAGCCGACGTCATGTGGGAAAAATACACCGTACAGTTTACGCGGGAATAGCTGACATACTCAATGGCTCAAGATGATTTCAATGATTTGTAGGTCCTTTCTCATAAAACTTTTGTTGAACGTTTCGCTTTAGTTTGAAGTAGCACTGCCAAAATTGCCAATAATGTTTCTGATTCACATGGTAAAACATACGACCCGCTCTTGAGGCTCTGACACAACTCATGCCTATTCTGTAAACCCGCAAAATTCAATAGCTCTAGCTCTACCATTGATGCGATACATTCGATTTCCATTGATGGCAAAAGATGAAAAAAACTGACGAGCGTCTATTGAAATTTAAACTATCACGGCTTACTTAGTTTATTTTCTGGTAGGTGAAGTGACTTTGCTCCTATGAACATATTAAACTTTTCTACAGTTCTTTCCCAACTTGTCGAATATGCTCTATAATGTAGTCCATATCCTTGCAAGTTCGTTGGGGATAAGCTGGTAAGACAAGCCTCAAAGCATTGACCACTCGCTTATGGGGCAATGGCGAATATCCGATCATCACTTCACCCTTGAATACCATCTTCTCCTTCAGCTTCACTGTAACCTGAAATCCGGAAGTTGAAGTACATTGTTGGAACTGAATGTCAGAAAACCTACCTGTGTCCAGAAAAACAAAATTTCAATAACCTTGTTGACTTCAAGCCACCACTCATCAGTCTCAGATTTTCCTTGAAGTCTGCCAGGGATGTACCAGAAAAACACATTGGTGCATTGGTGTCTATCAAGGTACAGCTTGAAGTCCTGCTGCGCTGCAATCGCATCGGTGAAGTACCTAGAAAGTTTGTCTGATTAGAATCTATCTGCTATCGCATTCAATTCATGCCAAATTTGATAGCCATTGGCTACCTTGCACATTCATTTGCAGCTTCGACGAGATTCTCAAAACCGTCAGTTCCCAGTACCATCCACATATACCATAGTTTGAAAGCATCGGCTTTTCTTCCGCACTGCACACCTGGAATTGAACTTTCAAGTAAACATTCTCACAATATGTTTGTCATAAGTTTGAATTTAACTAACTCTTGTTTCCAGTGTCAAAGGCAGGTGAATAATATTTGTCAGTCTGAAACAAGTATGAAGCTTTCAGAGCGTTGCATTCGAGTAACACATTTTCTTCTTTGACTATCAAAGCTGAGCATTGGAGCGGTGCGCAAAGCATTTTGTGGGCATTCCAGGCGATTGAGTCACATCTGTAAATTCAAGATTCATAATTACCAAGACAGACGGACCTGAAGCAACGTCAAGTCGAAGATATGAAATTCAAAAACACGATCATTTCCAAATTACTTTTCAACACCAGACAACCATTGAGACTTCAGCGATGGGGAAAAGATCAAGGCTCCACCCCAAGCTGCGTCGCAGTGCATCCAGACGCCTTCTTTTTGACAAATCTGTAAAATTCAAGCAAACTTAGATCCTGAAGGCCCGACATGTATTTGCTTCCACTAAATATATAGTACATGGAATACCTCAGCAACTTCATTGAACGGATCAAAAGCTCCCAGAACAGTCGTTCCGGCGGTAGTCACGACAATCAATGGATGTTTCCCGTCCGCTCTGCAAGTATCAATGGCTTTTTGAAGATCTTGAGGAATCATAGAACCGTTCCTAGTAGTTGGAACCTTGACGACGTTGTCTATTCCAATGCCCATCCAGTTTGCAGCTTTTGTAACGGAGTAATGAGACTGTAGAGTAGAACAAACAAGGTTTCAGAATTTTCGGAAGTTTTTTGACATGATGCTAAGCAATTTTCATTTTTACGGACATCTTCAGATGTGAAGACGATCATCGGCGGTAGCGAAGAAACGCCCTCTTCCTTGGATTGTGGGAAACTTCGGTGCCTCGCCAATACCATTGCGTACATGTTGGCGATGCTCCCGCCAGGAGCAAATATCCCATCGCCTCCTTCAGTACCAAAGAACACTTTACGAATCTCACGCAAAATTATCGTTTCAGTCAGAACGAAAACTGGAGCGACATCATAAGTGTGCCTGCGTCAAACATGATGAGGATCAAGTTGCTACTACAGTACCAGAATTTTATTTCGAAATTATATACTCACTGGTTTGTATTCATCCGCTCAACCAACACAGCAGCGGCGAGGCCCACTGGGTGGACACCTCCGTAAAGTTGGTTCAAAAAGTATCGATGATTCGTGTTCACACATTTCGATAGCAAGAACTCTGTCACTTGCTTCAGTTGAGCCAAGCCCGGATTGACATTTGAAGTAAACTTTTCTGTCAGTTCCTTTTCTAGTACTTCAGGTGGTGTGAAGTCGAGAACTTTTTCTTTGGAATCAAAATCAAGGATAAAACGCATTAACTCTTGAATGCAATTTCCACTGGAATCTTCTAAAATTGACATGTTGGATGACGTGTAGGTCGACCCGGTTTGTTGTCCTTGAATCGTTTCCCCGCAACTGGAGCTTGGAAAGCCGGTGACTCGATAGAAATCTGTATGCACCTGCAATGATAAAAAACGTGCGGTTGCTGATAAGAACATTAAGCTGTAAAAGCGAGGGGCTCAGAGCATTATTGATTTTCATTGATCCAGTCAGAATCTAGCGTGAGAATGTAACTTGTGGCTTGACCAAGTCAACGTCGTTCAATAATTATTAGAATATTGAACGAAAACAGCCTGCATTGCTGGAATCGTAATCGTAAGACGTATGACCAAACCGTGATAAGACTTCTTCAAGCTTCCCGATCAAAAGATAACGTTTCAAGGGATAATCAATGCATCAAATTGTACGTAGTGAGCTTAGATATTGATTAACCTGGAGAAAGTTTGGGCACTTGTCACATTTGATTAGCACAAAATTTTGTTTTTGGCAGTATTTGTCCCAATTTTGGCTCTCGAGGTCAACTCAAGAGCAGACAAATACTAACTAATGGATGAATGTTCAACGGTGGAGGCAACCGGAAATAGTGAAGACATGGTGACTTGGACGGCCCTATGAGAAAAATTCCATTCGTTGACTCTGGTGTTTAAGGCCAATTAAAAAATGGCTCTGCTAAGAACGTTGTTGATCCTTTTGATAATTTTCGAAATGAGTAGTGGGGCAGTAATTTACCCTGCGAACAACGTAGAGATTTCAGTGAACAGCAGCTACAGCTATATTTTGTCATACCATCGAAGTGTACATCCACCGTTGATTATGATTGAACGAAGACCATGGTCTGTTCCGTTTCAAGCAATGTCCTTGTTGGAAGACCCCAAAGATGACAATCTGCAGGATTATCCAAGCAGCACTTCTGCTAAAATAAGAATCAATTCTAGTGAGCCAGATCTACCAGAGAATTTACGAGTGGAACAATTAAAACGGCGCACAGGTCCTCCAAGACGTACAACGACTCCCAAACCTAAAGGAGAAGGAGATGGGCCATGGGTAAACGAATTGAATTCGGACGATGCGACTTGGATTTTGACAGCTTCTTTCATCATTTTTACCATGCAAACAGGTGAGTCTCTTTGATTTTATCTTCATTCATCCCTTGAAACGGTTTTTGCAACAATCTGTCAAGGTTTTGGAATGCTGGAATCCGGCTGCGTTTCGATAAGAAACGAGTCCAACATCATGATGAAGAACGTTGTCGATGTCGTCTTTGGAGGCCTGACTTATTGGCTTTTTGGCTTCAGCATCAGCTTTGGAACAGATAAAGGATCGACGCCATACTTTGGTGTCGGGGAGTATGCTGTCGATTCTGAAACTGAGCTAATGGGGCCAGTATTTGCTGCTTTCATGTTCCAGTTGTCTTTCGCTACAACGGCAACGACGATTGTATCTGGTACCATGGCTGAACGGTAAGTTCTTTCCATTCCCTAATTCACCAGCCCAAAGATCAGTAACTAATCCATTAATTCGCTTCAGGTGCAATTTTAAAGCCTACTGTATTTTCTCCATGATGAATACTGTGGTATACTGCGTTCCAGCCAGGTAGGAGATACATATTATAGAAAAATGCAGAAGCCGAGCTTGAAGCCCACATTACTTTGCAGATGGATTTGGGGTCCAACGGGCTTCTTGGGCGAACTTCATGCAATTGACATCGCGGGGTCAGGAGCCGTTCATTTATTGGGAGGCACTTCTGGATTTGTTGCCGCTTGGATGCTGGGACCTAGACTTGGTCGCTACGAGAATGGAAGAGGGGCTCTGCCCTTGGGGAATCCAACAAGTTGCCTTGTGGGTCTGTACATTTTGTGGTGGGGTTGGCTCGCCTTCAACAGTGGAAGGTATAGCCAAATTCAATGCTCATTCAGTTTTTCAGGGGATCGTTAGAGTATTATTTCATTTTTTTAGCACTTTTGGTGTGAGCGGAAACAAATGGAAATTTGCAGCTAGAGCTGCAACCACGACATTCGTTTCATCGCTTGGAGGCGGAATGGTTGGATCACTTTACACCTTGATCAAACCAGGCCGAATGTTTGAAGTCATGGATATTGTGAATCCAGTTCTTGGAGCTTTGGTTGGTGTGACCGCTGGATGTGCCCTGTTCAAGACTGTAGACGCTTTGATAGTTGGTGCTGTTGGTGGTATCATTGTGATTCTCACCAGTCCATTCCCTGATTACTTTTACGTGGATGACCCCGTGGGGGCTACTGCTGTTCATGGTAAGCTTCATGGATGTGAAGTACAGTAAGTACAGAGGCTGGCTCAAGGATATTATGGAAACTAATTTTTTTAGGTTTTGGAGGCCTTTGGGGTCTCATAGCGGTCGCTTTATTTGCGGAAGATGACAGAGGACTCGGATTTAGCAAGGGGCACATGGGACTGTTTCGAGGTAAATGTGCATACTTGTCACAAAATTTACAAGAGTCACCAAGTCCAGAAATTCGCATGTTTACAGGTGGAGACGCATACCTACTCAAAGTCCAGTTTCTAGCTGCCGTATGCATCATGACGTGGTCTTCGGTTGTAACTTTTGTGTTATTATGGGTAAGCTATATATTATATAAATAGTTTGTACCGACGACGAGAGAAAAAGTGCTGATTAGCAGTTTTAATGCCGGCTTCCAGGTTACCAACAAACTTGTACCGATTCGCATGGAAGCCCATGAAGAGCTCCTTGGTGCTGACCTTGTAGAACATTTAGTCCGAAGACGTGGGGCTAACATTTCTCAGGTCCTGTCAATTGTGGGTTCCGAAAAAGATGTCCAGTACATTGCTGAAAAAGCATTAGTCGTTGGATATGAGAATCCTCGTACGTTTAAAACTGAAAACGACATTTCTTATGAAAAATTTAAAATTAAGCTCTAAAATAACTCAAATCTTTCAGAGCACGAAGGTATAACAGAGCAAATCAGAATACGTAAAGCTGCCGGTCTCTGGAAGACCTTGAAGAACAAAACCATGGCAGCTTCAGTGTTCCTGCAGCGCCTGAGCCTTAAGCGTGATTCAATACATGTTGCTGCTGACCAGGCTACCGCTGTACCTGTTCAAAAGCCAGACCTGGCTCGAAAGTACCTTGGAGAACCGTTTAACATTAGTGGCAAAGTTGAAGGTGCACAAAATGGGCAAGGGCAAAAGCAGCCGTATGCATACTTTTACATCCCATCTTGATTCGGCTCCGATGTTCGATACTTAAGAGTATTCATTAACTTGTATAGCGATAAAAAATGAAACCTTGTCAGTCTTTGATAGATTTATTGAATGATGGAAAGTTTATAAGTCAAACTTTGTTTTTCTGAAGGACAAAATAAAACCTGACGCTTGAAATAAAGTGGGTCCGAAATGTTGGATGAAGGCCTTAACCGAAGTACCGACCACCCCATCCGCCACCCCATCGACCTCCCCAGCCGCCACCGCCGCCCCAGCGATTCCCCCAGCCGCCATAACGTCCACCCCAACCTCCGTAACGTCCTCCCCAACCTCCATAGCCGCCTCTTCCACCCCAGCCCCAGCCTCCGTAGCCACCTCTTCCACCCCAGCCTCCTCCGTAACCTCCATAGCCTCCGTATCCTCCGCCTGCAAGAATTTTTTGGGTATAGATTCCATATTTCCTCACATGAAAAATTTTAAAATTTAAATAAGCGAACCGTAATATTGTCTTGCTTCCCTAGTCTCTTCTTCCTCCACAGGTGTTGCAGTGCATGCATAAATCACGCATAGCGCAATCAATGCGCATAACCACGTTGCTGAAATCTGTTTCAAACAAAAAAATTAACCAACATTTTCGAATTAAAAATTCAGAATTTTTAACACCACTTACCTTCATGATGAATTTCCTTTAGACGACTTTGTCACTGGAGCAGTTGAAACTGATCTGGTTTCCTGCCACTGCAATTCTGATTTATATACCCAAATGCATTCCGAAACATACCGTCGAGATTAGACCTTCTAATGACTTCCCTGATACATTCTGAAGAAAAGTACAGTAAATACTATAACAGCAGCTACGGAATTAGCCGCTGTTATATCATTGAACATTAAGAGTTGATACTTTGTAAAGTGTGTATTGTGTGTTGTTGTAGTTGTGGATAGTCAATGTTGGACTCGCTATTCAGTGATTAGCAACAAACAGTTTCTGCCGTTTCACGTTAAACAAACTAATTACACCTTCACCTGTGACCAAAACAAATTGTTAGGCATGTCATGAAAAAGTCCAAGATATGCATCATGGAAGTTAATAGCGATTGCCAGCACGAGAAGTAATTAAGACATGTGAGTTGCGTAGAATTTGCTTGAAGATGGTTTATTTGTTGTTTACCCTTCCGTTAATTATATCTTGTAATCTAATCTTAATGAATGGAAGTCGTCTTCTGTAAGACCGCGTAGGAATTTCCAACAATTAATTTTGAACGTTTTCAATGAAGTCTCCATGATGATTGACCATGATAGTTGTTGCGCCATTGCCATGGGCTATTTCGCCAGTTGTCGTTCCAGCGGGTTCTTACAACTGGCCGAGGTCGAAAGTGGCTGAAGAGCGGCCTGTTATTTTGGTTGTGGCTCCTCCATGACGACCATGGGCGTCTGCTGGCGTACTTTTGTCCGAGTCCTTGTGTTCTACCCCAGCTGCTCCACCACGAAGGACTGAAGATCCAAAAGCACCGGGCGTCCCGCTCAGCAAGGTCATCCATCATCAGGAGCTCTTCCTGGGTCGGCGCAGCGGTCGCAGCGGCAATCAGCACGAGCAACGTGCACACTAACAGCGACAAGCTGACCTGCGAATCAGTAAAAAAAATAGTTGAGTTGGGAGCGAATTCAAAAAGTAATATAAGAGTTGATCTGTAGAAATTAATTTTTACTTTCGCCATGATGATATCGTTTGTAAAGATGTCGGCTGAAATAACCAACTTGGATTCAAATTATTTGGTCGTCGTATTTATACTGGACACTGGATACTGTCCTTTCGAGAGCAAATGACATATTAATGCTCTTCTTTAAAAGTCTATTTCCCAATACTGCGGATATCTCTGAGCATGAGAGCACCACGGACAAATACCTGCATTTAATTGACTTGTGGACTAACTGGAAAACAGATTTGTGCTTATCTGCAGTTTGCATGTTGACTATCTGCGACGGAATATATGTACTTTCTACCAGTGAACTTCTGTCCCTTTGAAAATGTGTATTGACATTAAGGCGCATTTAACTTGGATGAGCATCTATCAGCTTCGGTGGGTCCAAAAGTCGGTCGAAAAGCGTTGGTAGCTTCTTTGTTGCGTTGGTTGAAAGCCAAGATGAAGGGAAGATGAGCAAGTGAGGGAAGGACGACATTATTCTGCAGCGAAAGACGAAGGAAGGGGATTTTGTACAGAGAAAGTCGGGTCTGAAGCTAGAAAACTGAAGGCTTTTCATTTGGTCGAATGATTAACAATAGGAGTGCATACGAAACAGCATTTATGCTACATAAATCCCACACAATTGCTTAATGGAACTCGATTCTTGGAGAGAATATGAACGTTAGCGTTTATCGCTGCATTCTCTTGAATATGACCGTGTATTGTGTTTCTCCGCGAGCGATATCGTGAGCGATATTCGCGGTCTCTGTATTCACCAGCCACGTAAAAGAGCAACAAAAGAGTCTGTAAGTACGTTATTATTGCACACTATGCACAATCTATTCACGCTTTCATAGCCCAAATGTATTGCTATTATTGTGATTTTTGATGATGAAAATGTACTAAAAGTTTTTTTGAGAAATTCTAGTCCAGGGCCTGTAAAATAGTTTCAAATGTCATCTCCATCAAGCTACATAAGTGTCTCTCTATAAACTGCTGTAAGTACTATGTACCATGAGTAGCAAACTGCAGTGATTGAATCGCTCTTTTCAGGTGCCATGTGCCCAATCTAGGTCCACATTTCAATAACTAGAATTTTTAGCGGAGGTTGTTAGCTGGGCCTCAAGCCTGCATAAACATATGTAACCAAAATTGGTGGCGAAGTGGAGTGAAGAAAGCTATTTGTGATGATGGCACAGAAGGAAAGTTTGGGAAAGGACGTACAGCTGAAGCAATTGTCAAAGTTGTAAAGAAGCGGCATGAAGCATTGGATAGACGGTGAAAGGAAAAAAAGAACATGCATTTAAAGGCCATAGACGGAAAGCAAGGAAAAGTGTATGGGACGATCTGAATGGGAGAAAGAATAAGGGAAAGGGACCAAGAAGAATGTGCCTTCGCCCATGTCTAGATATACGCTCGTCGTCACTGTGAGCCGTGTGTGCCTTTTTATCCAAAGTCTGTCCTATTCTTTTTTGAATCTTTTGTGTTTTCTAAAAACACGGTCTACAGCTATTCTACGACGATTCTTTTGTTACATCTGTGAGTGAAAAAATTTTCTGTCATTCATCCCATACACGGCACACTATTCATACACTTGTTTAATGTCGTACTAATACCACCGTATTCTTCTTTCCCCTTTCCTTCCTTGATTTCCTCTTTCCAAAAATACTTGTTGTATATATATGACTGTCCGCCAAAAACTTTGATTTTACCAATCTCTTTTGCCGCCTTTCAGCTCCTTGGAGTCTTGTCGGCCAGATTTCCAGCACCTCAATAATACCAACTTGCCTTGCTTGTTGCTTCTCACTTCTCAAAAGAATTTACCGATATTTCTCTGATGTTTTCAAAATACTTGAGCATTTGCAGATATAACAGTAAAAACGTACCGAATTCGACTTTCTACGCCCTCAAGTGGGCATTTCCAAGAAGGAAAATTGAACATTCTAGCCGCACTCCTTTGATCTTATGTGCACTAATCTGCTTGATCTATGCCACGTGACGGGGCAGGTCTTTGTGGTGATTATCGGTGGAAATGAAGCTAAAGTTTTTAGGGGGTAAAATCTGAAAAGTAAATAATTTTGCGGCTGCCATAATTTCACCAGGAGAAGCTAAATTTGTTCGAGGGCTAATTGATGATCACAGTGAATATTAGCCAATTACTTCCGGCTATGTGAATTCTCTTGTGGCTTTACTTTGAATACTTACAAATATTGTTGATGAACAGTGAGAACTGAAAGTATGCACAGATAGTTGAAGACTGACTGAACTTTTAACGGCGATTCTGGCTCACGGGCAATGGAAGATTCAACTACCTGAAGGGATACGACACATTCATTATATTTCATACATCACTTACTATTAATGTACTTGTCGGTGAATCATCGTACGTTTCATAGTTCTTGTTGCATTGTATTATGACTCTGATCATCCGGTTACGGTCTGAGCTTCTTGAAGGGCATGTCAAAACAAAAAGGCGAAGTTAATCTGGTATATTGTACTTGCTGAGGCAGGAAGAAGCACAATCCTTGGATGACGATCATCATCGCTAATCATCAGGAAAGATGAAAAGAATTGACATTAGTCGACCATCGAAAATGGGCGCTATCTGGCGATGTGCTGTGAATGTTGAGGTAGTTTTCGATGCCAGGAAGGATGCTCGACAGAACTTGTCCATGGAAGGGAAGCAAGTAAATGTCTGACTCACTGAGCACATAACGACATCATCTTTACTTGGTTTGGCATTATGAATACAATTGATTCAATGGGTAGCCGCAGAATTTATATAATGTGATACAGGACAGATTGTGGGTTTTGCAACAAAAGGCTTCATCCGCAAAGCTATTATTATTTTGGTGCCGCCGAAGCATAGCTTAACTTGGCTTTCTATATCAAGAATGTGTTTTACTTATTTTATTTAACAACGGCTTTTGTTACATTTGGCTCTCTTACTCTATTCATTGTCATTTATTCTTTATCCAAACATGTAATCTTTTTCCTCTCCTTTGTACTCGGTCCTATCTCAATGATCCGATCCGGGTTTTGCACATCTTCATGCCTTCGTCTGCCCACCACCAAAATTCTTCTGTCAGGCTCTGAAGCAGTCATGATGGCATGGATGTCGTCGGCTCGAGCCGGATTTTCCAATACCGCCGACTTTAACGAATTATTTCTCTTTCATTTAACCCGTTGACCTTAACAATATGTTCAAGGCTTCTGAGGTTGGATTTAAAGCTTAAAAGTCGGCATCAATTAATGTTAAAATCATGTTAAGAAACAAAACGAGATCAGAAAAACCTTTACATGGAATGTTTTGACAGGGGTGGTTGAAAAAGCCAGTTTTTTTGCATTCTACATATGAACTCTGAATTGATTCCTTTCACCATCGGCAAAAATTACGTATGTAATCCAGAAAAACGACAAGCAGGCAAAAACCGTCAAATTTAACAAATGATAAAAAGAAGAGTACGCTGATGGTGAAACAATAATTCGTTTGGCTTGCATTGTATCGGATGGACAAAAGAAATTTTAGCTTGTACGTTTAAAAAGAGTTGGAATTCGATCTAACACACTGAGTGACTGGGAAGAGAAGGAGGAGAACACGCGCCATATTTATTCCAAACAGACACATTAACAGACAAGAACCATGTAACAATGCATAAATTCTAATAAACTCCTTGAATTACATAAAGGCATTGGGAGTAGGCGCAGAGTCGAATCTCAACTCTATTTTCAGCCTCCGCATTGTTTAACTCTTATTGTTTGACAGTGAATAGTCCAAAGATTCAATCATTACTTGCTATTCGGCCAAAAGTTACAAAGACATTGCTCCTACACGCCACCAAGTATCCTTCATTAGTCCTCCTTACGCAAACGTATACGTAAGAGACATCGATGATGACGAACATGTTCCAGTGGACTTGTAAAGGCTTTGAAACCTACTTTTGAAAAGCTGTTTACAATAATATGTAAGGGGGCCTTAGCAAAACGTGTGTGTTTGGTGGTAGAGGTTTCCAAGGTCCTTCAGGCAGGTTGTAAATTTGTTTGAGAGTTGACATGTCGTAGTCGTCGTCCTCGTCAGTCAGTGTAGTTTGATGTGTATGTATGGGCGGATTGTGGTTTGGGTTGAATGGGAAAAGGCAGGATGGAATGTTTGCAAACAAGAGGAGGAGAGAAAGAGATTGGAAATGTAATAGATGCTGAATGAGGATCTTTTTGGCACACATGACATGGTGACATGTGAATCGACGACGGCAAGGACGACGACGGTAAGTATAGATGAACCGTTGCGTCTTTATCAGTGGCAGAGGACAAAGGAAGTGGGAACACACTCAAGTTCAAGTATGAATCCATGCATACGACTTCTGGAGCCGCGACCAAGAAAGGAACCAAAAGGAAAGCACTTGCTTGATGATGAATGCAGAAAGGATTGAAGGAAAGTTGTTGTATTGAGCACGAGGCAATTATCCCCTCCATTGTGTTCCCGCTTATACAAGGCTGTATTGCTCAACCAGTCTGTCCTTTTTGCAAGCGAGAGCGGCAGTATGCTGCCATTCTGTCGGGCTCATCTCGACCCGTTCCAACAACAGCAGCGTCCACCCAAAACTATACGATGACGACCAACACGACTTTTTGAATCTCTCTACATACACAACGCCGATTGAGGCATTCACTCATGATTCTTCCTATTCACCCCCAACAACACATCTCTTTCCTATTTCTCCCTCCTCATACACAAGCGGCCCTTTTCCCCCAACCTTCTCAGAATTCCGTGTCAGTAGAATCCGAACCGGCAATGCGGCATCACCAACTCTCACAGCCAGTCGCCTCCAAGGCTCGCCGTTCACATGCTTTCTCCACTCTCCTTGAACATGTGTTGTCAGCAGTGTGGAATTTATCCACGTGTCAAGTGTCGATTTCGCATCTCCCGAGTAAAAGTTCAGCTGTGTCAAAAAATACATAACTTTTTTGAGGATGTGGTCAGTGAGCAGTGAAGTCGCAAATTTAAGTTTTATGCAACCATACAATTTCAAGTGATTTTAATAATCCGACGGAGTTTATTTCTGCTAACAATGTGTTCTAATGTGAGCGGGCAATTGAATTTCGAGTGGTTATGACTCTGGATGGATCATTTCGAACAGGTGAGAACTTATGACTATTTATGCATACGTATTTACAAAATTTCAAACCTCCAGAACATTTGCAAATTAGAAATGTCAAATTTTTGGTTGAGGTGGGAGGAAATGCTACCTATGTAGTAAGTGAAACTACAGCTTCGATATTCGATGGCAGGGGAAAGAACAATTGTTCCGCGTTGCATGTTGGCATTGGCAAGTAAAAAAGCTGGAGACCGGTCAGAGACGATGGTTCTTGTGGATTTTATGTTGTTGGGTGATGATGTGTTTTTGGTTATTATCGCCATTGTATAGACTGGCTTAAAAAGGTTTATGGATAAAGGAAGGGAGAGATTGAAATGAAAAGCTCTGGTTAATGTGGGAAGACGGATATGTGGACAATAAGGTTGAAAGCTTGGAGAAATTGGTCACGGTCATAGAAAAGAGACAAAATGAAGGGAGACAAAAAGAGTGAAATAATAATTTCAGTTAGTTTCCTTTTCACTACTTTGAATAGTGCAACATTATTTTAGTGCCGGCTATTGTTACTCGCGTGAAGAGAAGCGCATTAGTAGTCTAGAAAAATATGGCTTTTCCTCGTACAGTAAAAAAGACAAACACAGGGAATAGATCATGATCATCATCAGTCCATCTTATCGCCCACACAATATACTCGGCAGTATGCATAGTTTCTTGTTCTTCATCGCCTTCTTTGCTCTTGTAGTGCTGACTTCAAAAACTGTACAGTATGAGGCAAAATTCAAAAGAACCATTACAAAGGACACACCGCTCGTCTGCGTAGTCTTACAATTTCGTTAACGGCGACAATTGATCCACTTGTCCTTCTTACTATATTTTAATGAACGAGCAAGCAGCAAAGGTGCAAAGCAATGGAACTGCCATTAAAAGAATGCACGAGATCTATACAACTACGGTACATTATACCACTTTTGAAGCCGAGTTCCCCGCATGGTGCTGCCTAGCTGTTTTATTGTGGACAGAAATTGTATTTTCATATACAACAATGGACTGACTACGTGCAGGCACGATATCTTTTTATTTCGATATCATTTGCTCCTTAATCCGCACTTCCACGTCCATGCAACAATGAAGAAGGTGTTGTTTGTGTTCTTATTATTTTGTGATCCGAGAATGAACGTTCTTACGCCTTGTGTTCTATCAATATCATCTCTTACATAAACGTCTCTTTCAGAATCAATCGGTTACGCTTGATGCCATTGCGTTAGTTAGCACAGATGGTCCGTAAATTCACCGTAAATGACGAACCTATTCTGCACAAGTGAGACTGCAAAATTACCGAGATGGTACGAAAGATGTACCGTCCATTTGCAGGATGTAGATGTAACCCATGCTCATGTTTTCAATAAGCAACATTTATAGCGGAATTCAGTGAGAACTACGTACTGGCGGGCGGGATATTCCAGCTTGGTCTCAGAGAAATTGAAGCTGGGAAAGATAGAAAATATTTGGAGCTAAAGGGAGTTGTGATGCAGATTGATTAAAGGCCATTTAAGCACATAAATGAAGTTCATTTCACCATGAGGAGAAGTAACCCTTGCCGGTGGCGGGTAGATTTTAATTTGATAAAGCGAACATTAAGCTTGATGAAGATGGAATCTTTTGGTAATTCTAGTGGTACAGATTTTTTAACGTCAAACTAAAAAGCCGTGGTTTATTCAAACTTCTCCTGACTCTTGATAAGACTAATCACGAAGAATATAAGTTATCACTTATCACATTAATGCTGACTAAAACACGAGTAGTCTGTACTAGCGTAAATAGAACCATTTCAAAAGGCCCGTTATGTTCAAATGAGCAAACCAGTATGTTCGCAGCAACGTTTTGAGCCATTTGGTTTCTGACATGTTACTCAAGACCTCGCAACTAAAAAGAGGTGCCATGAACTGATTGAAATACTCAAGAGAAGTAAACGTATTTACGTAACGTGGCAGAAGAAGAAGAAGAATAAAAAAGAAATGGCGAAAGTATAAAGATGAAGAAGCATTTAAGGAACACAAAAGATTTCTTCTCCTGATTTATAGCCTACTTCGCACTCTTTTTCTTGTCGCGAAGAGGGTTGAACTAAAGCGAAATCTCTTTTCCAGCCAAAACGAAGATGGAGATATTTTATAATAGGGAAAAAGCATCCAACGCCTATGAACTATTACACCAAGCTCTCTCATCAAGCATCTACTACACCACGAAGAAAAACACCATTGGCTTAAAATTTGTATTTTGCCGAAATCTGTTAATAGTGAATTTGGCAACGCGTAAAACAACAAATGTATGCGATATTAGGCATTGACAGTGGTCCATCAAGCCCTCAAATTGACCCGTTAATTTTTCCAGAGGTTTCAGTTTGGAATTCGACGACAGTAAAAATTATAAATACTGCAACATGTAGTCAATATGTTTCGCTTGAACCGTGGAGCGATGACAGAATTAATACTAGAAGATGACGGGATGGGGCCTAATGATAATTTATCGGCGTGTAGATACTGTGGCGTTGGTGAATTGACGTTGGTCTTTTCTTGTATCTTTTCCGTTGTCTTGTTCCTTGGTATTCATAAGGTATAATATGAGTAT